>NIJG01000025.1:409064-441071 GCA_002201625.1 Euglossa dilemma | reverse complement strand
AATAATAATAATAATAATAATAAGAGTAAGAATAAGAATAAAGGTATCCTAAAGCAGTCTTGTTGCGATTAACATTCCGAGCGACTCAAAATATCATTTAGGTCGACGTAAACGAACGATTGGGTAATCGTTCGTCGAGTATTTTGCAGAACGGTACTCTACCCCGAAGGAACATCCGTTTTGCCTTTCCAACGATATTTCGATATTTCCAACGAACGGATATAAAAATATGTGGAGAATAGATCGAAGAGAGGAAGATGACCGAGGCTGTCAGAGCTTAACGCGGCTTCGGTATCTTGTGCCGACCCTGATAATGTTCGTTCAACTTGTACTGATGATAGAACTTTTTCGGACACAATTTGCAACAGAACTTCTTTTCTTTGTTACCACACTCAACCCTCTGGTGCCTTAACAAACTGTCTCTCCACTTGTACGTCTTGCCACAACCGAAACAAATATTCAGCAAGTTTCCATCGCTGCGCAAATATTTCATTTCATCTTTTTGCGGTAAATTCATGCTGGGGACGTAAGGTTGAAATCCCGATGGCAAACCGTACCGCAGTTGCAACGCGAAGTAGGTATCTGAAATTCAAGAAACAGATAAACCGTTTAGATGGCATCCCCGGAATTCGTGCGCGAGAGTGAATAATAGCGAAAAGATCTTAGAAGCGTAGTTCGAACGTTGTTACACCCTTCTTTCTTACAGGTTCTTACAGGTTCTTACGGTCAACCCTCGATAATGCTAAGAACCACTAGAGAAATATCCGTTGGACGATTTTATCGTATAACACGCGTCATACGGATATAATATCGATATCGAATAACGTGATCAAACGCATACGAGTCTTTTTTTCTCTAAAGTTGCTCTCTACCCTAGGCGAACAGGCGAAGCTTTGAACAGGAGTAATAACATAAGATAAATCATTGAAAGAACTTTATTAACGGAAAATAAAATCCAACGGATCGTGAACGTACAGAGTGATCGTGATCTGAAAAGAATGGAAATTAAGACGGTAAATTCGCCGCGATCGAGGAACCGAGAAACGAAGGGCACGACCGAAAGGTTGAAAAATTCGAAACGATCTAAAACGAGGACGGTCCACCCAGGCATCGCGATTTCTTCAAACCGTTAACCGTAAACTGGCAATTATGCGAACGATCGCGATTTACGAAACTTTTGGCCGACAAAACCCTTTCGCGCTTCCGCGGTTACGCATAGCGTTAGTTTATTAGTCTCTCTCGGCGAGAACTATCGCCGTGGACATTTCTTTTTTTTTCATAAAAAGGTGAAGAAACACACAAGTTACACAATGATATTCGTAGCGTGTGTATTGCACGTGCAAAACTTGCGACACGTTGAAATTATTCCTGTCTACTTACATAATACGTAGAGAGTCGCAGAAGCGAAGGGAAAAATTCTATCGATATCCACCGGGACGTGGAACGAAGCGTGGAAACAGAGCGAGAAAGAGTAAAAAATAGAAAGCGACTATGATTTAATAATCCGATTGCCGATGGAACCGCTGAACGGAAAAAAGAACTCGACTCGGAATTTACAAGTCGTGATAAGCGGTAACGTGATTGCGCAGTTCGTATCGATACTTAAACTTCTTGTCGCACAAGTGACAGGAAAATTTCTTCTCCTTGTTCCCACAGTCGACCCTCTGGTGCCTTCTCAGGCTGTCCTGCCATTTGTATCTTTTCCCACAATGCAGGCACACGTATCGTGGTTCGAGAGGAGCCACGCAACAGTTCGATTCGTAACGTTGGTCCAGACTGTTCTCCGACCTCGCCGAGTCCCCGATCTCCGAGACATACCGTTTGTCACCGAACAACGAGAGAACGTCCCCGTCTTCGCCGATCCTACCAGCCTTTCTCTTCACCATCCATACCGGCCTGTATTCTCCCGTTTCTTCGGTACCTGCGGGAAAAACGTTCAGTGCCAGCGATCACGTTCCACACGCAATGCGACCACGCGATAATAACGCCGGTCGCATAATCTAAAGGTAGGCTCGCTAATATATATACATATTTATATATGTGTGTGCGCGTGCGTGATATACAAACATGTATACATGTACATATATACATACGCGCGCGCACACACACATATATATATACATATACATATATACATATACATATGCAGTTTCTGACGTTTCAGTGTTTTCTTCGATGTTTAATGGACGCATAAATAGGATACAAATGCATGACAAGTTTTCCAAACAAGCGCAAACATCTTGGTTAAATCGTACAAGTGTATTCGCAAAACCGTTAATTAAACGAAATCGTCAAAAACATTCTCCTCTTTCCTTCTGGTCGGGAAAGGGAGGAAAGCGAAGGTAAAGGGAGAGATAGAGGGAGAGGGAGATGAAGAGAAAATGGAGGAAAGGCGACTCGAAGGATCTTGACGATTCGTCTAGGATAATGAAAAGAAATCTAGTTTCTTCCATGCAAGGAAAGAAATGAAAAAATAGAGAGCGCGACGATAGGCGTTGGAAGAGTCTCGAGGCGAGAGAGAGTTGCGTAACGTTTGCTATTAGGTGGCCGGCTTATCGGAGACCGTGGACGCGGTCTCTTTGTCGCTGCAAACCAGTCTCTGATGCCTTCTCAACGTGTCCAGCCTTTTGTAACCCTTGCCACACTGATTGCAGTAGAATTTCTGCCGGTGCAGCCACTCCACTTCCTCTTGCAGCTTCTCCAACGAAGCGTCGCACTTGGCTTGGTGCCGTTTCAGGCTGTCCATCCGCGTGTACGCTCGGTCGCAACCGTCGCACCGAAATTGTTGATGCGACTTTACGTTTTTTCGAAGTATGCTGGTTTCCACTGTGTTGAGGATGGAGGAGTCACAGAGGAGATAGTTCATCGGTAATTGGCCGTGAAACGAGATTTCGCAGATCTCCGTGTCGTCCTCTTGCTCTTTCTCCAAGCAGCTGTCCGACTTCTCACCTGCAAAGATACGTTTCACCGTTACAAACGTCAGTTCCCCGGCATCGCGTTGCGCTAGTTTTTCTCAGAAAGGGAGAAGCATGCGTGTGTTTCGTTATAGCCAAATTACCTTGCGTTCACCTCGCTTTCGAGCAAAAGCCTGAGATTCGTGACTATTTGCTGGTTATAATGCGAACAACTTCGTTAGTAATCAGAAAGACGATTATAGACGAGCGTTCTTTACCAAGAAAGTCCTTCGAACAGATAAGCAGAGATTAAAAAGTATAGGTTTCAAGAACGTTTTATTCGATTTCGAACATCCGAAGAAACAATTATTCTCATCGATCGGCTCGATCTCGCGGATCTTCGCTGAAATACATTTACAGCATCCTCGATATACATACATAGCAGCGCATAAGACGAAATTCTTTCCGAATAGAAATTACACAGCAAAACCCACGTCGCAAACTCGTTTCTTACAATTTTTCATGCTCCAGTCTGACTGGAAACGCTCTGTGTCTCTGATGCTCGTTAACGGCGTTACAACTCTCGGAGCATCGTCCGAGAAGCATCCGAGCCGATAGAGCGCTATCGAACGAAACGATCATTTTTCCACCAACGGAACGGTGCTCTGATCGAATTTCGGACATTTCGTCTCTAGAAAATAAGCACCGCTACGTTCGATATATATGTATTTATATATATTTATATAAATGTACGTTTATAAACGCGACGCGAAGAGTAGTTTCCCTAAATGGAGAAAACTCGACGATTTGCAGCAGGCCGGAGCGAGATCTTTCGACGACATCGAATACCGATCGGAAATTCTATTACCGATATATACCGATATATACCGATCGACTGACGCTTGTTCCGCTTTATATACATGGTATCGTTTTAAAGAGGAACACACGCGTCTAAGCTAATAACGCGTTTCCGGTATCGCGTCGACGATGCGTGAAAATGTACAACGCGGTGGTGCTTATTCGAAAGAAAAGTGCTCAGCTACAACAGAGATTTACGTGTACGTGTGTGTATGAGTGTTTATGTCACTTTCAATCGTTTTTCCTTCCTTTCTTTCTTTTCTTCCTGCTTTCAACGAGCCAAGTTGAAATTGCGGCAACTAGTAATAAAACTACGAGAGGTTGAACGCAGAACGCGAAGGATTAACGTTCGCGTTTGAAAGTAAAAGAGAAAATGGGAAATAGGCGAAAGAAAAAAAACCAAAGTCAAAGTTTTGTTTGCAAAGAAAGCCCTCGATATTTTTTATACATCTGGTGGTTCTCCTATGGGATTTGCGACTTCAAGAAGAGAGTCGAATGTACGGATTTCACGTGAGAGATCAACGAGAGCGGCTTGGCGAACTTTTTGCCGCAAAAACGGCAGTACATTCTGTCTCCTTTCACTCTGCAATAGTTCTTCTCGTGTCTTCGCAGACTGTCCAGCCTCGAGAAGCTTTTGCCGCATTCCTCGCAGATCACGCTCTTCGCAGCCTTCTTTCGTTCCTCCACTTCCGCCAACTCGTAGCTGCTGGCCACGAACTCGAACAACGTTTGCGGCACCTCGTACTCGTTCTCCTGCTTCACGAACCAATCGCTCAGGTCCGCGCGTTTCCCTGCGAAGAACCAACGGCTCGTGTTAGCAAATACTACTGTTCCTCTACATTTTACTCGGTTGATCGCGTGGAACGGGACAACGCATGCATCGGAAGAAGAGACACAAATTTCGGTATCTGATACTTTTCCTAAATCCCCGTTAAGTCAAACCATCGTTTCCTTTCGTTTTGCTTGGTCGTTATATCGAAATGCGGCAAAAGCTGTCGCGCGATAAACGAGAAGCGATCAACGTGAAACGTGTCTTCCCTCCTTTACCCTACCTTTTCATTCGCCACTCGCGAATTCCCGCTCGCGCGTGTACTTCCGCTCGTTTCAAAGAACAACAGACAAAACGTATTTCTATCAAGCCAGACGTTTATTCATCGAATGTAACAAAATTGAAAAATATTTGATTCGACTGGAATCGTTTAGGACAACGTCGCACAGAAAGTCGAAAGGTTTTATCCCTTTCCTACGGAACGCAACCTTGACATTTCGCATCGGACATCACGCGTGTACATTCGCGGCTTTCTTCTCCACCGAGACGCGTTCTTGCGTACGGCGCAAGGAATTTCCTAAAGGCGGCACTCGTTCGTTGTTCTCGGTTCGAAAAGATCCACGCGATCGTCGCCGCCTCGCTCGTGAATATCGAATTAAATCGAATCGTCCTGTGGTACAAGAGAGAAGCAAAGCTCAAATACAAGCGGAGAAAGAGTACATCGAGATTGGAAATTAGTGGTTATAGAAAAAGAGAAAACATTCTTCTCGCAAAGAGCGAAAGCGAACGTTGCGTCGTCACAAGCTTCTTCCCGCTTCTTCCCGCTTCTTCCCGCTTCTTCCAGCTTCTTAGTTTTTCCGCACTGTTAGTTCACCCTTACTGTTAGTTCATGCGTATTGCGAATAAATTACGATGGTCGCTTCAGCGTGATTGCGATAGCAGAGAAACATCGAGTAATATGTAAAAAGACAGAGAAAGAGAGAGGGGGAGGGGGAGAAGATGAGAGGGAGGAAGGAACTATCGCTAGATTACCGACTACTCAATTATGGCGGTTTGTTCGCTAAACTCGATCGTGCGCCAGACGGTAAAGTATCGTAGGCGTATATCGAGAGAATTACCTAACGTCCGATCGAGAGCGATCATCGAGAGATTCGCTCTCGACGGAGCGTTGAAAACACGCGAAATCACCGAGAACCTATGGAACACTGTGCTTGGTGTTGTATTGGTTGGTTAATTCGTATCTCCGATAAAACTCCCTCCGGCATATTCTGCAATGATGTTTCGGTAGCTTTCCGCATTCGAGTCTTTGATGCCTGCGAAGGTTCGCCATCCACTTGTACCCTTTTCCACACTCTCCACACATGTAGTTCTGCATGGAGCTAACCTGTCCACGACGCACGCGTGGTCTAATCATCTCCGGAATCAGTTTGACGTCCTTTGATTCAAACTCTTCGAAGTCGTTCATCGGATTGGAGCCGTCTGGAATGCGACAAAAATCGATTACTGCGGATTGATCGTGATCCAACGGATTCGCGATTCAAAGGATTAACTGGGATACATCTACTACTCTGGTCGATACTCGCGTGGCCGCGTCACGAGATCGCGGCAATCTCGGCCGGCTTAGCGTAGTGAATTTATAAGCGTGTTAATTATCAATAACTTTATTAAATCGATGGATTTCGGGAAAAATACATTTTCTCGGATCGAACCGCGGCATCGGTACGAACGATATATGCGGGAGTGTACAATTCAGAGGAACGTTGTAACGTAAACGTTCGAACACGATCGAAAGGTATTTCTTGAATCGTGAGGAAGGGACACGAACTTTCTCGGAGACCTCGTATCATCGTTCGTTACGTTAATTCGTGCTTTCTAAATCAAATCTGGATGATGAGCCAGCAAATGTTCTTTCAGTCTGTCACGCCTGTAAAATTTTCTCGAGCAAAAGTGACACTTGTTTCTCGCTTCTTTGTTCCCACACTGTAGCTGGTGTCGACGTAGGCTGTACATCCAAGTGTACTCTTTCCCGCATAGCGCGCACGTGAAAAGCTGTTGTTGCTGCTGTTGTTGCTGTTGCTGCTGCTGCTGTTGCTGTTGATGCTGCTGCAGTTTCTTGTTTGGATCGATCACGGGACACGGATAGTAGTACGCGTCGTTGAAGTTCCTTTCTTTCTGCAACAGGTCGTCCATCGAAGCGGTTCGATAATCGTTCAACGTGCTCCAGACGTTCTTCGATAGAAAACCTGCCGAAGTAACACACTCGTAAACAAGCAGCATTAAACGAGAGATAACATACCTCGGGGCAGAGGGATAGTTAGAAAGGGAAGAGTTCTAGAGAAAGAAGTGAATTCGGACGCGTGAAGAAGGGTGGAAGGAGTTGCGCGCATTTGGTTCGATGCGATGCAAATTGCACGAGTAACGAGAGAGAGACAGAGACAGAGAGAAAGAGAAAGAGAGAAATAGACAGAGAGAAAGAGAGAGAGAGGGAGACAGACAGACAGAGAGAAAGAGAGAGAATGTCAGTTTGAGAAATGCTGGAAAACAACGTCGTTTCGATCGTACGTCGATGGAATTATCATAATGACAGTTTACATTGGTTTATTTGTCGATACATACAAAACGGCGAAATATAAAGCGTTACGGTTGAAAATGGTTTTTTTGGTATGCGTTTCGGTGAAGCAAAGGTAGACGGAACGTAATGGACAAGCCGGCAGGGCGCATTTTCCTTCCTTTTCGTACGTTCGGGTTCCGTTACCTTCCTTCTCGAGTATTAAAAAACGTTATGTACATCGGAGATGAAGAACGGTAGATAATCTCTATCGTTCGTGAGGGAATAATTCGCGATTACTAACGCGATTACTTCCGAGGTTACTTCCGAGGTTACCGCGAAAGCGAAATTACTCGGGACCAATGGATTCGAGGGGTATACTCGGAGAGGCGCGCGTGTATTTGGAGATTCGTGCCGACGATCGGCGCGCAGATCTTCTCGCTGGCTTTTTGTCCAAGCTTAACGGAAAAGGGTGGACGTTCGTGAATGAAAATGCCCGTGGGACGTTTCCTGAACGGGAAAGACGCGTCGGTGTGATGGAACGGGCAGGGTTACTCTCGTTCTTCGTTGAATACCGGCGAGTCACCGCTTTTCTGGATAATGTGACGCAGCTTTCTCTGGCATCCAACGATGTGCGAGTTCAAGACGAATCTGTGCTTGAATCTTCGGTCGCATATAGGGCAAACTTCGCAAGGTACGACGCCGCACTCGAGTCGCTTGTGACGACTCAGAGACGTGGTGGCCTTGTAAGTTTTCCCGCACCTGTTGCAAGCGTACTTCGAGTCGGTGTCCTTGGCGGTATCTTTCCGTCTCTGAGCTCTGTTTGGTTCGTAAGGCAAGCCAGGGTACGGTATCTGAGTCCAGATCGCTTCGCTATTCTCCTGCGGCTGCTGTACGTCCTGCGACAGCAGCATCGACGCCAATAGTCCTGAAACGAAAGGATTCGTTCGTTAGACGCTACACTCTCGCATCCTTGTCCGTTCTCGTCTCGCGTCCTTAACGGGATCAAAGAGGAACCGATACTTTCCTCCGATACGGGGGGATTAAGCGAGCTTTTAGTGCGCGGTCTCCCTGCAAGCTCGGACGTTACGTCGGTGCAGCTTTCGAGAAAAGGGGGAAACAAATTTAGATTAGATATAGAGGGAGATAGAGAAGAGAGGATGTAACAAAGAAGAGCAGAAATGGCCATAAAGGGGCAAGCGAAAGACTAAATTGTTACGGAAGAGAATCGAAGTGGTAATACGCGAGAGAAAGTATCTCGGTGGCTTGCAATTCCGATGAGACACGACTCTGAGTATAGTTTTCGATGGGCAAACGATCGTTTTATAGAGGAAAACGTGTATTTATTTAATCGTGTAAAAACTGTACAACGGTTCGGTTGTGCTCTCGCATCGACTCTTTGCTATCTTTTTCTATCCAACGCAGATTTACTCTCTCCCTCTCTCACACGCACTCTCCTTTCCCTTTTCCCCCTTTTTCTTTCCTTTTTTCCTTCTCTCTCTCTCTCTCTCTTTCTTTCTTTTTCTTTCTTTCTCTTTCTTTCCCTTTTCGTTTTTTCTTCTTCCTCACAAGCGATCAAACTTTCCTTATACCCGGGGTCTTTTGATAATCGTATAAAAGATAGCACCTGTCGTGCCGTATTATAAAATTACAATTTTTCAAGTTCGCTGTTATAAATAAGCTACGTATAAAAAGATAAATATCTGATATCGTCATCTTCCTTTGGGGAAAAGTTATTCTTCTTTTTCCTACCGCGGTTATTCGGGCGAATATTCGTGGGAACAATTGAAACCGCGAGCCTCCTGCGATCTAATCGAAAGAGAAGAGAAAGACGACTCTCGATCGCGAAGCGTTTACTTTTCTATCACATTCGGGAAAGCACGTTGCTCTGGAATATCCCCCGTTAATCTTCGACCGTTGGGCCTGGAAGAAGCTCTATCGCCGTTGGTCGAAAGTTCACTCGTGCCTTCTCTGTTGGTTCTCGCAACGAAACCATCGCGCACGCATTACGTATATCGAATTCTCGATAGGCCTAAAGATCATTTGGTTTCCTCTCTGGTTTGTACGATGACCAGGATACATCACGGTATCGCGATCTATATCGTTCCGTAATATTCCCGTTTTCTTCTACACGAAGCCAAATGATGCGTCAACTTGAACCTATGCGTGAACTTTTTCCCACAAATTTGGCAGCTTTGCCTCGGCTCCACCCCGCACTCGAGCCTTTGGTGCCTTCGTAGCGAAGTTTCCAGCTGATAACCCTTCCCGCATCTGGTACACTTGTGAATCACCGGTCGCCTCTTGTATCGTAGATTTTCGATGTTCTTCACGGTCAGCCTTGGCACTGGAAAACAGAGAAAAGACGAAAGGCCAGTCAGTAAGAGGAGATCGCGTTTGATTCGATGTTTAATAGGCGATACGACGAAAGGGGGATCGCGTCAGGCACGGGCTACAACCAGCCTAAACCGCCTCCAACTTTTTCATTTCGTTTGCAAGAAAGTGGAAACAGAGGCGAGAACGGCAAGAGCGAGAATGGCCGGAGGAGCGTACATATGCTCCTGTACGAGGGATCCAGCGTAATCGCCGTTCAAATGGTTTACTTACGACGAGAAAAGGTGTTTCGTCTTAAACCGAGACACACGCACACGCACGCACACACGCACACGCGTGAAAATTTCCCAGAGTTTCTCTCGTTTCCGCTCTGTGAAGACACGAAAAACCGAATTATACTTACAACCAGAACGCGGACAGAACGCGTGTAAGCATTTCCTTCTTTTCCATTCCCTGCCTTCCTCTCGCTGGTTCTCAACACCAACGAGAAAGCTGGACCAGCGATCCTGCGTCTTACCGATACCGCGTCAAATCTCTCTCGTCGTTTCGTTATTTTGCGAAAATGTTTATTTTGCCAAGTATAATGGAAAGTGCCAGGACAAGCGTACAAGTAACTTTTTGGCGAGGTAACAAGAGCGTGTCTGATCATATTGATCGCAGTTGCAACTGGTTTGTCGCGTTAGTTTCGCGTAGGATGTACGAGTCGCGTGGACTAGATAATAGATCGCGGTGTGTCGGTGGTCGGTCATGTATCGAGATAATGTATCAGTCTAGTGTGCGACTGCCAACGGTGTTTGTGCTTGAACTTGCGGCCGCAAATCGGACATTGGAAGGTAGGATCCTTGCCGCATTCCAATCGCAGGTGCTTCTTCAGCGAGTCTTTCCACGTGTACCGCTTACCGCACTGCAAGCACCACCACAATTTCTCCGAGCTGGCTGGAAAGAAAAATTCACCGATTATTTCCTCGCTCTTACGCCGGTCAGCTTTCTTTCCGACGCGAAACAACTATGAAAGCCGAACCGCCGGTGGACTTTGACGCGAACTTTGATCCGAACGCGACCAACCTTTCACGACTGCCGATAAAACCGCGACGTGACGCGACACGACGCGACGAAACGCGCGAGGGAATGAAAGAAACAGTGTGGGATATGGAGAACCTTTTCGATACATTCTTATCTTTTTCATCATGTATTCAAACATTGTCACATTTTCAAAGTTTCTCTTCTTCGTCTCTTTCCGTCTCTCTTTTTCTAGGATAACACGGAAAGTTGCGAAAGTGTTTGGTTACAATTTGATACGATGCATGGATTTCGCGTGAGATTGCCATCGATGCTTATGCTTGAACTTCCTGCCACAAACGGGACACTTGAAAGTAGGTTCTTTGCCACATTCCACCCGGATATGATTCTTCAAGGAACCACGCCAGAGATAACGTTTGCCACATTGAAAGCAGATCCACACCTTCCGCGAGCGAGCTGGAAAAGAAGAAGCGTATCGCATTCGGTTATCCTTCTCCATTTTACCCTTCTCCGCGCTCTGTTTTTTCCATCGCACTAGACGCTAAACCAAACGATTAAGCAAATACGGTACAGAACTCTCGCTCTTACACTCTTCGCTCGAAATTGACTCGCTCGCTCATTTACCAAGCAATTTAACACGACGCGTTTCTTATCAGCGATTAATTCGCAGTAACATGCATCTTCGAAAGCGACCTACTACCCTCGATAACCTTTGACAGAAATTAGACCTTTCGTCGTTCCATTCTTATCCAGCCTTTATTCAAACTTTCTAGTCGACTTTACGCGTTTACAATTTGCTGGAAGCCCAGAATTTCTCGAACTTTCTCGAGTAAATTCGTCGATTTAATTTATACAAAGTTTCAAGTATCTTAAATATCCGATAGAAAACGTGCGTCGAGGAGAGTCGTTGCGTCAGCGACAACAGCAGCATCGTCGTTGCCGTTCTCGTCATCATCCTCATCACCACCCACTGTGCCTGCGATATTCGAGTTTGTCGTGATAAAGTTCGGATTTTTCCTCCGAACCTCTTCCTGTTTACTATCGAAACCCTTGACTGTGCAAGTTCGAGGTGAGGTGCGATTGCAACCTGTGCTTGTACTTGAACCTTCTGCCGCAAAGGACGCAGTTGAATTTCGGTTCCTTTCCGCAAAGGCGGAGATGCGTGTACATGGAGGATTTTCTCGAGTAGATCTTGCCGCATACTCTGCACGGGTAAACAGTTTCTCGAGCAGCCTCACCTGAAACACAAATTATCAGTCGTGCGTGGATGCAGAAGGCGTGAAACGCATCGCGTTTGAAAGCCGGACGATCGATCGGTCGCGACGCGGATCCTTGGCGAATTTACTACTTAAATTAACCGTGGGAGAATCAAAGATGATCGGGAAAAAAAAAAGATTGTTCATACGGTCGAACGAACGGATACGAGAGAATTTTGGTATGAACGAGGATGCGGCTGCTCGCAGAAATGAACATCGACATCGATACTCGGAGAAATACTTTGTTCTTTACGTTTATTGCTCAGCCTCCGTTTTATCTCCGCGCTCCTCTAGTTGCGAAGCTAGCGGTTTATCATCGTCGCTAATACACGTGTACATCGAGTAATGCCAAATTGTCTCCAACATTTTCGAAATATCGCTTCCTACTCGTAGCATCGTCAGTCTCGGTTTCTTCCTCTAAATTATCGTGCAAAATATCTTCGAGGTATTTTCTATTATCGGAAATGCGCGGTATGCGGGGTCGGACGCTGGTCGTTGAACTCTCGTATGGCTAAAAACGAATATCGCAGCACGGTCACGAGATCGTGATTATCCTCCGAGTGCGTTCGCTCCAGTCGATCGATCCTCGATCAACACTGATCCACGTAATTGTGGATAGATTTGTAATGCTTCGTAAGGTGGTGCTTGTGCTTAAATCTTCTGCCGCAGACTCTGCAACAGAACCGTGGCTCGATACCGCATTCCATGCGTTTGTGCAAGTTCAACGACTCTTTCCATTTATACGTTTTTCCACAGTTGTTACACAGATAGCTCGAACGAATGACAAAAATCGGTAAATCTGAAATCACAAAGAGATACACTTTTATTAGCATTACGAACGAGGCGCTTGTCCAATTCAACGAACGCAAGTATACGCTTTCCACGTGTTAGCCAAAAATTACCCCTTCAACTTCACCTCAAATACGTGAGCAAACGATATCTTTTATTACCAAGTTTCAAATAACGTTTACATACAATTTTATAATCATATCGTGTCCAAGGGGAGCTTATTACCCAGCGTATCGTTAAGGAACATCCACGTCGATCTGCTGCCTAACCATTGCAAATATGCAAACCGAACCCCGACCTATTTTCCTATTTTCTTTCTCCCCCCGCCACCTCTCGCTCGCTCACTCACTCTTTCTCTCTCTCCCTCGCTCGCTCGCTCACTCTCCCTCCCTTTTGTTCGATCCCGTTTTCACGATGGAATTGGAAGAAAAAAGGAAACGAAAGAAACGCGTCGATTTATTGTTTGTTCAACCATGTGACTTTCGATTGATCGCACTGATGACGTCTCTTCAAATGTTCTTTCAAATGATGCTTATGCTTGA
This sequence comes from Euglossa dilemma, assembly GCA_002201625.1. Lineage (NCBI taxonomy): Eukaryota > Metazoa > Arthropoda > Insecta > Hymenoptera > Apidae > Euglossa > Euglossa dilemma. The sequence continues at coordinate 428,064 of NIJG01000025.1, read as the reverse complement.
ATCTTCTACCGCAAAAGATGCAGCCGAACTGCGGCTCGATTCCACATTCTAGTCGACGATGCTGTTGCAACGATTCCTTCCATTTATACGCCTTGCCACAGTTGTCGCACACGTGCTTCTTAAGCAGTCCTAAAAATTAACGACACAGCGAATTTGTACTATCATTTCGATCAATCTATATTACGGACGATGCGTTCGTAAAGGGAACTACCTCGTATTCTCGAACCTTTCGTTCGCAGCTAATCGCAACAACCTCTCTTCCACTCTCTCTCTCCCTCTCTTCCACTCTTCCACTCTCTCTCTCTCTTACTCTCTCTCGCTTTCTTTCCGTTGCTTCCGCTCGAAACATCGAATTACACCGCCGTGTTTAGATAAAAGGAAACGTTTGAACCCTAGATTCGTCTGTATCGCACCGTAGATCGGAACGACATTCATCGTGACTAATTCGCTACGCACCACGCGTTTCTTTAGCTGAATTTATTCATGAAATTTTACATAACGTACATAAATACAATTTCGCGTATAAAATGTACATCCTTAAGCGACTTTAACGCACGGAGAGTACAAGCGAACAACAGTTTTCCGTAAAAGAACGGTGGCCGTTAGACGCGTGAACCGATACAGATCGTAACCGATCGATCCGTAGTCGGATTAAAATTAAACGTTCTTTCCGTTCGAAATAACCCAATGATGAACGTTGATCAAATGCTTCTTCAACATCCATTTGTGGCGGATTTTTGTCCCGCAAACGGGGCAACAGTGTTGCGGATCCTTGCCGCATTCTTCTCTTTCGTGTCTAACCAGCGATTGCATCCATCTGTATTCCTTGCCGCAATTCGAACAGAAGTGTCTCCCAAGTCTCTTGTAATAGTCTGAACCGCAGTAAGCTGAAAGAACAATGCAGTTTCTGTAATTACGTTCAGAGGTACGCCTATTCGAATAGCTTCTTAGCCTTTCTTTCCTATCGCGTATATCCGCTCCTCGTGAATGCGAAACGAAAGAAACCTATACGACGACCTATATCCAGCGCAATAACTCAACATACTGATGGCTTTCGATAAAAACGCTTTATTAAAATTGCGGATCGTTTTCGGACGATATCGAACGATATCGATATTGGCATTAAAATAGTTCGTTCGAGCAGCCGAAAGCTCGAACCTCAGCGTCGTTTAAATTCCTCCGAATCAACGTTCCCTCCTTCTCGAACGTCTCGATTCGCGTGGAAATGCTCCGTTTTCACCTGCGAATCGTTTCCCCGTTTGCTCCACGCTCGTCTCGATCGATTTTATTCGTCTACCGTGTAACAGTTACATACGGGAAAACGAACGAGTCGCTGTGACGCACAACGCCTTATTTACATCGCACATTCTTAGAACGATAGCTTTTTCTCTCCGCTTTTTTTCGTTTTCTTTTTCTCGTTTTTTTCTTTTTTTCCTTTTTTCCTTTTTCCCATTTTTTTCTTTTTCTTTTTTTTTTTCCTTTTCCTCTTTAGTCTTATAAAACGATAAAGAATGCGTCCCGTAAACACGGGGAACGCATATAAAAATTTATGTACACTTTAAACGTATGAAAATGTTAAGCGACGCTAGAAAAGTTACGGATACAAAGTGTGAACACGACGACTCGATGGTCCAATGTCGACACCGATAAATTATAAGATTCGTTATTAATTTTAGTTAACAAATATACTGGACTCGACGGACTGGATTGTAGAATCGCACTTGCACGATCCTTTACAATGTCTGAGATTCTGCAAACGCAATTCCAAGCGTGAACCCCATGGATTCGAAGTTTTTGGGGAATTTGAAAATTCCGAATGGAGAATCGAAGGATCGCGTGTGGATCGATGGTGTGTATCAGTCTTATAAACGAACGGATGGATATCGCGGATTAGCGCGATATCGGACGAGATACTAGCAGAGACACTAGTAGCGCAAGCGACAGAACGCATTCTAACGTTTGGAACGTTGACGTTTCCCTCGTGTTCGGAATGTTTGAGAAACTGTCGGTGGAAAGCGCGATATAAAAGTGTTTGCGTTACCGTTCGGGTTGGTTCGACCGGTTTCGGAAAGGAACAAAATTCGACAGATTCTCGACAGCTTCTCGACAGATTCTCGACGACAGGTTCTCGACGGATTCGGAGAGAGTCATCAGGGAACGTTCCGAAATTCGAACCGAACCGGAATTTCACTCTGCCTTGTGAACGTTATTTTCGTGACGCAACAAGTAATCTCTGCGTTTGAATTTTCTGCCGCAGAGGGTACACTTGTGCCTGGGCAACTTTCCGCAGCCTTCGCGAAGATGTCTGGTCAAGGAGTCGGTCCATGTGTAACGTTTCCCGCACTTGTAACAGGTAAACGGAGCGTCGTAGTTGACGCGATTCAGGTCCCTCTTCGAGTCTGAAACAGATGACAAAGAGAAGGAGAGATTAACGAGATTAACGGGAGTTTTCTTCGTTCTCTTCTACCGTTCAGTATCCTTCGGTATCCGTGTCGCGCGAGCGGTCTACCTTAGTTCGCAGGTGAACGGGATCCAACGCGAGCCAACGCGATCCAACGCGATCCAACGCGATCCAACGCGATACGTTTGCCGGAGAAGAAAAGGCCATGCTTATCATCCGCTGGCTACCTTGGGCACGCGTCAAGGACCGCGAGAAGCAAGCCCGAGGGGGATGAAAAGGAGGAAGAAAATCGCAGAAGGTGAAATATCAGCCGAATCATTGATACACTCCTCTTTATTGGTTGCAAGTAGGTAAAACGGTATGCTACCCGGGAAACAAGGAATCCCGGCAACGCCAGGTGTGGGACTAATGCCTAACGCCTAACGCCTAACGCGAAAGGTAAAACGATCCAGGGAAATATCCCCGTTTCTTCCAAACGTCTACACGCGTGTACTCGATGGTGGTAGTGATGGTGGTGGTGGTTCACGCTCGGGGAAAGAGAGTTCAATGAAACTTGCTCAGATGGGAGGTGAGCAACTGCTTGTGACGAAACTTCCTGCCACAGGTCGAACACGCGTATTTCGGTTCCACTCCGCACTCGTACTTCAAGTGCTTGTTGAGAGAATCTCGCCAGCGATACTGCCTACCGCAGTTTTTGCACTTTGCCTTCTGCTGCTTGCCGCATTCCTCCCGCAAGTGCCGATGATACGAGGACTTCCAAGAGTAGGTTTTACCGCACATGCTGCACTGGTAGAATTGGTAGTTTGCCATACTGCCGTGACCTATCGCCGGCATCCACCCTGAAATCGTAGTTCGCTCGTTAGACACGTGAACGCGTTCCCACGCGTTATTACCTCTCCGCGCTTTTCTCTCCTCCCTCTCGACGACCCGCCGTGTCGTTTCGATTAGCAAACACATTAAAAACCTTTCTCCCTAACGCGATCGAGATCGAGCGCGATCCAAATTTAAGCGGCAAGCGATCCCCGGCTCTGTTGCGTGTACGTTCAACCAATGATGATCGTTAAAAGCGATGAAAAAAGAAAGAAATAGTAAGGGCAGTAGTTGGCGATGCATGGAGGAGGAAAATCGTGCCTTTATTCTGCGGTGCGTACAAAGTTAGAGTAGAGAGCCTCGTCCGAAACGTCGACGAATACAAACTGCGTAAGATCGCTGCGCGTTACGTTATGTCGTTATTAAGCGTACAGACAGCGAGAGAGTTGCTTTCATTTCCCTTTGTCATCGGCCGAAAAGTCGGGGCCAAAAACGAGTAAAACTCGGCGTGCGCTACGTCGAGATTACGTCGAGATTACGCCGAGATTACGTTATAATCAGACTGGTTGGAAAATTCGAAAGCGTTCCGGTCACATGACACACCCGTGAACCGTCCGCACGTGTCGTTGGAAATTCGAGCGTTGCTTGAACGCTTTCTGACAATAACCGCACAAGTATTGCGGCATTTTGCCGCACTCCTCTCGCAAGTGACGATTCAGCGTGCTTTTTTTCGTGTAGGACCTGATGCACTTGGAGCAGGGATACGGCTTCCGGAAATCGTCTTCACCAACGTTTCTCGGAAACATGGACCGACCTGAAATCAAAATCGAACGCTGATTAATTCGACGAATATTCCGCGAACGGAGCATGATTTTCCTTGATTTAACAGATTATCGCAACATCTTCGGTAGTAGCGGTTTAGTAGATCCGAAACAGCTTTCGACTACGATCCGATAACCGCGGCGAAATCCGATCAAAACCCGATTCTCCGATGTTGCTGCATTTCGGAACTGAAAACTCTCTTTTTCTCTGCTTTTCTCCTTTTCCTCGAAAAATCGTAACAAGAAAAAAGAAAAAAAAAAAAAGAAAGAAACACGAGAGATACGCGAAGAGAAAGAAACGTGACTGCTCTATAACCGATTTTATCGTCCGATAAAGGAAACAGAGATTCACGACACTCTGCTCGGATGCTGCGTTGATACTGCTTCCGATCTTCGCGGGATGATTCTTCGTCCGTTCTTCCTGGTCTTCAATGATGCGTGGCTGGGAATTCTTCCAAACGACGAATATCTTGAAACGGTTCAGATCCGAAGACATTTAAGCGATTACGGACGAATTCGAAAGATCTGAGACAATAGTGTACCCTTGCAATTACAGTTTTATTATCGCGTATTTCGATAGTTATAATAAAATTATAATAAACTACAGTATAACACGTTGCGAAACTAGTTTACGTTTAACCAAGGCCTCGGCGAACATCGTTTTCACGAACTTTTTCGAATATCGTACAACAATTATTATTCAATAACGTATCACAGAACATCGCTCGTAGAATGAAATTTGTCAAATGAATTTTAACGTCGCACTTTCTTCAGAGCCGACCGCATTCTCGCGTTTCGTTCGCATTCCCGGCAAATCGAATTTTTGTTTCGTTCTCTTTTCTCGTCGGAGAAAGAAATGGAAAAACAACCAAAAAAAGAAGGGAAACAAAAAAAGAAGAAAAAAAAGAAAGGAAGCGTGTAAGCGAATAAAAGTGAAAGTAGGGGTCCCAAGTAGAAAGAAGTTTCGAGCGAAAACGGAAAAACTCGCGAAAGGATGGAAAGTGGCGAGGAACCTTGCACGTGTCCTCAGCCTTGTCGCTTAATCCTTTACTATTTAACTATGTGTCGGTCGTTGCTTAAGGTAGCATAGTGAATTACGTAAAAGATAATGCAAACGTTGCGTGAAGCTACAAGTGTAAGGGAGAAAGTAACAGAAGCGTCGCGGTAAAATTCGATTCTCTTCGGGAGAAGAGGAACAAGAAGAAGAGAAGAAGAAGAAGAAGAAGGAGGAGGAGGAGGAGGAGAAGAAGAAGAAGAAGAAGAAGAAGAAGAAGAAGAAAAAGTTGGAAGAAGCCGTGAGATGAGAAACGGTGTTAGAGGTTCGGGCGACGAGAAGGCTCTTCGTTGTTGCGCGCCCGTCGACGACCGCCATTTACGATCCAAGGAGGAAAATACGGCCGTGAATGGTCGAATTGTGACGCTGGAAGTTGGCCTTTTGCTTGAATCCTTTGTCGCAGATGCTGCAGATGTACCGAGGTGGTTTACCACACTCGTCATGGAGATGACGTTTCAGGCTGCCTTTGTTCATGTACGATCTACCGCACTTGTAGCACGGAAACGGTTTCGGCAAGAAATCTTGGCCCCGCGACGACGAAAACCTGTTCCTCGAGCAACTACCTGCAATTTAGAGGTCGAAAGGCTTCGATTATTCGATCTAATCTCTTTTAGGCGATAGTAAAAGCACGTTCCCTTAAAATTCATCTTCCATGATGCCAGTTATTTACTTAGCGATCCTCTCCCACCCTCCCACCCTCCCACCAACCCTTCCTCTCACACTCTCTCACTCTCTCACTCACTCTCTCCCTCTCGCTCTCTCCCTCTTTTTTGTATTTTACCAACTTGTCGACACGCGTGCTTTGCTATGTATATATGTATATATGCATATATAATATAAGTAAAAACGAGTTTACATGTGTGAGCTTTGAAACAAAAAATGCGACATTCGAGAAGCGAAAGAATGATCGATGCGTTTCGAATACTGGGATAGGTAGACACGCTGCGACTCGAAAGTGAGATGCAGATCGAGCTTTGGTGATTGCGCATCTTCGGGTGACGATCGTGTGTGATGCGAATAATATGAGCTGCTATCGACGGCGATGCGTATATACTTGTATTCTTTCGGAAGCTTTATTATTCGTAGCACGGTTCGGGTGAAAATCTTCCGAGGTGGACTCGCGAACAAGCAAATTCACGAGACATATATGTCGTTTACAAAACTACACGGAAAAAGTAAAAAGTTTCACGCGAATCCGTTCTCGGAAAAGAAAAGCGTCCGTAGCCGTTCCCGTAGACGTTCCCGTAGACTTTCCCGTAGACGGTCCCGTAGACGTGTCAGATATACCGAGTAGTAATCTTCTCGCACTGGTCCATCTTCCAACGTGATCTTCCGGTCGTGCAACATCTTCCGCAGCTGACGCAAGGATGCGGTTTTCGATTTCGTAAATTCTCTTCTCGCTTCGCGCTTTGTAATGGAAAACGGAGTAAAGCCGATCAGTCATTTTTCAACGATACAATTTCCAATCGAAATTCTCGGACTCTGCGAAGTTGTCGGAAAAGGATATTAGAAATGGAGGAAAAAACCAAATGTCCGGTTTGTTCGTTGGAAATCCGCTTGCGAACTTGAAGCGGTCGTAAAATCGAAACGAGAAGTGGAATTTAGCGCGAGATTTCGGAATCTTACCTGAAATCTTTCGGCGATCGAGAAGCTGTTCGTTCCTGTTCCCGAGTGCGGCAAGCCGACACACTGTTTTCTCACTGGTAAACGACGATAAAACCCGTTCCTCTTCTTCTTCTTCTTCTTCTTCTCGGTCAACGAGGAAATTGCTTGGTCCGTGTGAAAATTTCACACGAGTAAGCGAGACCTGGAAACTCGAGTGAACTTGGAATTTATTGCGTATCAATGGTGATAGGTTTCATAGAAATTTATTAAACAACTATAAGTAGGGGGAGGGGAGGAATGGTAATCGAGTTGCGTGTCACGTTCTCGTCGTACAAGAGGATATATAGGTGTATGAACGGTTCGACCTGGAAAACAAAACGATTACGAATGAGAAGATCCTTTGGAACGATCGATCGATCGATCGATCCGTAAAAATACGTAAATCGTTGCGGCGAATCAACGAATGAGGTTAGATCGTGATAAAAGTTTATTTCACATTGTTACAGCATTTCCATGATGAAAATAGAAGGTTGGTAGAAAGACGGATCGAAGTCCGCTATTGGAAGACTAGCATGGCGGCCCCGTTCAAAGGAGTCATTCGATGAATAGAGGCCAAATGTTTAACCAAATGATGTTTGTGCATAAACCGGTATCCGCAAACCTCGCAAGTAAACTGTGGCAATTTCCCGCACTCCACGCGCTTGTGTTTAAACAGCGACTCCTTCCATTTGTACGATTTTCCGCAAGTCTCGCAGAAAAATCTCGTTTCGTTAGATCGCTTTGCGCTATCCGGCCCTTGTCGCGATTCCGATCGTTGTCGCCGATGACCCGGTCGTTGCCACACCGATCCTGCAAAATCATGCAAGCAAACGGTAATAGAAACGTTAAAACGAAGAAAGACACGATCGCGAGAATGGCGAGCATCATCAGGCTCCGAGTATCTCTAATCTCTTGCGAGAACGCAAATCCTACCGGCTATTCTTTCAATGGTACGTGTGGATTTTTCGCTGGTTCTTAAACGGATAAACGGACCGTCGAAGGATCGTCGCAAACGCACGAGGAATCGAATGCAAAATTCGACCGTGGAACATTCGACCTTTTCCCTTTTATTTCGCTGAATAAACAAACGAGACGGATTTCGACGAAGGAGTTACAAAAGAAGTAACGGATGCCACAGGTGCCACAGCGGTAACCGAGATAAAGAGGAGATGGTTTGGATCGCGGGCGGATCGGGGCGGATCGGGAGCGGATCGGCTAACAATTGGTAAAGTCGCAACTCTTCGAGTCTCTGAGACGGCAACTTTTCAAGTGCTGCGTCACGTGGTGTCTATGCTTAAACATTTTCCCGCACTGAGGACACGGCACGTTCGGCATTTTTCCGCACTCGTACCGTAGATGCCGATCGAGAGAACTCTTTTGACTGTACACCTTGCCGCAAGTACATACGTGCTTCTTCGCGTTCATGGAAACCAAGGCCAACTCCGGTAAGTTCTCGAACACAAGCCTCGCGGCGTCTTTCGCGTGAAATAGGCCCGAGTCATCTGAAATCAGAAATGCGCCTTCCGTTAATCACTTCCGCACACCCCATTTGTGCTTGGTCGCCTATGCGCTCCTCATCACGCCGTTAATCCCCGTTAATCAACACACGCTGCGTCTTCTTTCTTCTTTCAACCGACATTCTACCTTTTACGCGCCTAAGTACACCCTTTATTCTCGTTTGCGGTACCGTTCTTAGCGCTCGTTCGAATCGGTTATGAGGTGGACGGAACAGGAAGACTCGCTTCGTATTCATCAACGTTTATTCGATTTGCCAAGTATCCAAAATGTTCTATATTGAAGTATTAAATCACTCCGAGTAATCACGAAATATATGCTCGATATTGTTTCTTTCTTATTTTTCTTTTTTTTTTTTTGCTCTTTGTTTTTACAGTGAGAGAGATTTGATAGGAGAAAAGAAGTGGTCCCCGTTTAAGGCGAACAGCAGCTGGGTGCCTTGACGTGACGCAACCACATATGAAGCTTGTTGGTCTTATAGGTGCATTTGTGACAGCGATACTCCTCGCCGCATTCGCCGTGCTGATGGCACATCATCGAGAACCTGTGCTTGAAACGCCTCCCGCAGTGACAGGTCAGGCGACCTGAAAAAGAAAGGGAAAAACCTGTTACTACGAGGAAACCGAACAGATTTCGAGATTGATCGGTATTCGAGGACGGCAACGACCACGCGATTACATCTCGTTCCGAACCACACGCTATTCTCCCGCTACTCGCCGCCGAAGCAACACATGCCCGAATTCTTTTCCTTTTCCATTTCCATTTCCATTTCCATTACCATTCCCATTTCTATTTCCATTTCCATTTCCATTTCCGCTTCCATTTTCATTCCCCATTCGGTAGCTTAAACAAAAAATGAGACATTAAGAGGTTGCAGCGGTCGCGCCGCGGCGTCGAGACGAAAGTTCGCGCATCGCGTCGCGCCGCGACGCACCGGCCGGAGAAACAGAGCGAGAACACGCGAGATTGCAGGAGACAAATCGTGGCTGAATAATTAAATTCTTTATTGTTCGTCGAGTATCCTCGCTAACACAATGGTTATCAGTGATACACTCACAATGGTAGTTATATATTTAAATTCGCAAAAAATCATAAACCATAAAGAATATATCGTATATATGTAACATTTGTATACGCAACATACGATTCCCGCTGAACTCGCCTGAGCGTCGTTTCATATATCGCGTATGCTTCGCACTTGTTACGCGTACGAACAATATTATGCCATCTGTGTTTTTCTTCTTCCTCTCCGTTTTCCCCTATAATATCTCTTTTACCCGCTACTCCTCGCCTATCATCCTCGGCATTTCTCAAACCTCCCCGCGAACGGAGAAAAATGTGTCGAACGCTTACGTGCTAATTATTATCGTCATCGATCTCCTTAAAAGCAAGAGGTATTCCTTTCTGTTCCGGCTTTTGCCATTCAGCTTTCCATTTTCTGACTCTCACGCTCCTCGCTCCAACAATCGCCGACATTTTCTATCGTCCTCATGCATCTACGCATCACACGCGCATCACACGCGCATCACACGCGCATCACACGCATATATAACCGTCCTATCTATTTACACGTATCCCTCTACGATCGCTGTGTACCTTACAGGTGAGATGATACCTTTATCGTTCATCGAACAATTAGCGCACACGCTGCCACACGGTTAATCGCGTATCATACGTATAAAGTGGTTTGAAAATAATTCTATAGACATTTCGCGCGTAATCGAGTCATCGCGTGACCAGCCTCGTTTATATTGGCACAAATGTTGCAATGTCAACGGCGAACGTACCTCGACGAGAAAGGATCTTCGTCGAATTTATTCGTCGGAACGAGCAGAAATCGTAGACGCGTGGAATATATTCGACAAAGTCGTTTCTCCAGCATCGCGTCGATCGTTTCGTTCCATCCACCTTTTCTACAGCCGTTCTCTCTACCCGTTTGAACGAAAATCAGAAACGGATACCTGACTCGCGTTTGCACTATCAACCGCGTCTCGCGGTTTCTAAGTCTACGTTTCACCGTGTTAAACCTTCCTAATAAATGTATACCTCTCACTTCCTACGATGTTTATAATCAGTCTTGGCGCTTCTATTACGCTTTATTCGTATTTATATGCGTGCAAAGATTTCAATGCGAACGAAACATCGCAAAACGTTTTCTTCCTATTTCTTTCCTTCTTCTTTCTCCTCGCGTTGTCTCTTCTTTTCTCTTCGTCTTTTTTTCTCCTCTATCGCGTTAGACACAAGTCTCGCGCTATTCGTCGCTATTCATCGCTATTCGTCGCTATTCGTCGCATTTCGTCGCAGCGACATTCATTTTCATTTTCCCATTTTCTTTTCCCGGTCCGTTCGACCTCGAAACACGCGTTCCGTTTCCTTCACGGTTAGCGAGTCGTTGAGTAGTCGCGCGACGTTAACGAAAGCAACGAATATCGTCTTGGAAGCTTCTTTTATTTGTCTGTGTATGATCGAACAACGTTGACTCGGGGGCGTTATCTCGAAAGTAACATTACGCTTTGGCTTGGCTTTGGCTTTGTCTTGGAAACGAAAACGACGGATTGGGACTCGGTATCGGATTCGGTGGGAGAACGCGTACGAAATACAACATCGATAACGATATAACGTTCGATTGGAACCTGTAACGGTCAAACGTCCCGATCGCGTTTTGAGGCACATGGAGTGTTCTTAAAAAAATGATTTGGAATCGTTGGTCGCAAAGAAGCTTGCGAAGAAACGGAAGTGGCAAGCAGCCGTTGGAAAAAAAGAGGCGAATTAGAGAAGATGGCCGAGCAGATGCTGGAACGAGAAGGAGAATGAGAGCGGGAAGCTGAGAGGTTCACCGTTGCCTCGGAAATCTCGTCGATGCTTCGTCGTCGAGTAATCGAGTAGAAGGAAAGTCACCGTCGCTTATTACGCGATTTCGGAGAAAAGACGGATAAGTATAGGGAAGGAATAGTCGATCGTCTAGGTCTAATATAGCTTAGGTTGGACCGAAGAATTGGTAAGATAGGAGACTGGCCGCGGCGCTCGGTGTGGAGGGAGCCAGAGAGAGAGAAAAGGACTAGGAAGACGGGAAGAAAGTGAAAAGTTTGGCAAAAATGTATGCCCTACGGGATAAATACGAGATTCAACGCCTCTATAGAACATTATCGATACGCTTCTTCGCTGAGTCGCGGTTGGCCGGTGAACGGAACCGTCATCGAGCTTCGATTTGACTAGAATCTTGCCTCGAGATTATTCTTCGTCCAATCTTTGGTCCTTTTGATCGAGGATTCTCTCTCTCTCTCTGTCTCTCTTTCTCTCTCGCATTCGTTGGATCTTGAAGTTGGCTCGCGTAACGGGCGAAATTATCGCGAGGATCGTTGCCCGATGTTTCGTATTGTCCTCGATGACGATGAAAGAAGCGCGGTAAAATCTATTCTCAAAATAACACGCCTCTAATTATACCCCGAAATCCACGTTACATCTTCGCGTCCAAATCATCCACGATCTTTTCCTTTCTTTTCTTTTCTTTTCTTCCTTTCTTTCTTTCTTTCCCCGTAATCGTTAACATCGTTATCACAGAGATCCAATCGCGATGAAAAGTCGAACTCGATGGATCCGTTGTTCCGGCCAATTCGCATGGAAAGACACGTTTTTCTTCTTCTTCTGCCGTACCGCGTACGACTTAACGACTTACATCATCGCCATAAACTTACTATGCAATATGTATATGTATATGTATAACTATATGTATATGTATAATATATCATATATAATATATATATATATATATTTTTGATTTAAATAGATTCTCTATCTTGGGTATTACTCTACGTTAGGTAGCGGCCGGCTTAGGCCCGTTTCTAAACTAGACGATCCGAACTGAAACGAAAGGAACCAACGCGTCGTGTCGTCGAACGAATCGAGGCGAAAGATCTTTTCCTCTCGCTCCTCGCGTTCGTTCGATCGTTTCTCGTTGATTCTTAAACTACGCACCATCTCCGACAAAAATAATACGACTTTCGTCGTATTCGCGACGAGACAACGTACTTTACGTTATAAAGCTTTTTTTATGCATCACCCTTTTTATCGACGAGCGAAAAGGCTACGACGCGACGTTAAATATCGCGTTCCCGATCTCGCGTTGAATCGGTCCAGTCGTCGGTTCCGTGGAAAAGTAATCGTCCTCGTTTCTTTCAGGGCAACTGGCACTGGGATGGGGCTACGATTTTCTCGCCTTAGTCTCTTCGTCGCCGAATTCGACCAGACCATATATATATATATATGTATATGTATACGTATAGGTATATGTATATGTATATGTATATACACGCCACCCGCTTGACTAGAATTGCCGAATTTCGGTATTTTAACTAAACTACTCTAATGAACTAGAATACTACTAGCGAGACACTACTCGGAGCGTCGGAGATTTTTCGTTGCATCGAGAGTTTCGATCCTTCCGACTAACGATCGGGGATTCGAGAAATCGGCAGCGCATTCCGATGCTCATAGTCCCGGAGATAGGAGAAATCATCGCGGCAACTAGGATCATCGGGGAAGCTGCCGCAATTCCGATTGGTCCAACGGACCACCACGGAACTCTTCTCGCGAAACATCCATTCCCGTATCCGCGATAGCTCGTGTAAAAACTCTTGCTTCCCTTACGATTAGTAGAAAAATAATTGGGCGATTTAGCAATTTGTCGAAGGCTCGAAAAGATTCCGGAAAAATAGGGGTATATCTTTCTCTCTGGTCGCTCGAATCGTTCGAGCTTGAAAACTCTGCCGAACGAATTACGCGATACTTCTCGCGAATCTTCTTTCTGGCGCTCTTCTCGAGTCTTCTAAAATATTCAACAACGTTTTTTTTCTTTTTCGTCTTTCTTCTTTTTTTTTTTGCATTTTCTTCTTTGTTTTATATATCGTTAAACGGGATCCAACAACGACTTCGTGCCACGGTGAAGAATTTGTTCTATCACGTACGTGAACAGCAGCGAGAAAACCGCCTCTCTTGGTTCTAACATGCTTTCTAATTTTCTCGTTGGCGCGCATCGCTTCGCACGAAGCAAAAACGAAAAGGAATTCTTCCGAATCGTATGACGGAAATGTATTGTCACGTGTATTACGGCTGTTTTCGGTTGCTTTTCGGTCGATCAGGAACACATGCTTGTTATTACCATTTGGATAGCTGACCGGTAGTAGAGCTCTAGACGACGGAGTACACCCGTTATAGCAGCGTAGTACTGCGTCGATGCGAGAAAACGATTTTAAAGTTGGAATGGGAGGTCGGGATGGGATACGGGGAGGATGGAAGATGGGATTCAAGGTAAAGGGGGTTTGGCTGGAAAAGGAAGACTGGCGCGTGCCCTCGGAGCGGATCCGGGGGTGGCAGGGATTCTCCTTCAGGCCCTCTGATTGACGGCAGTGCCGGTGCCGCCAGTCGACTGGGAGGCCACGTGGCGGTGATTAATGTGTGCCTTCAGGTTCCTTTCGTACTTGGAGCTAAACGCGCAATGGGGGCAATTGAACGAGGGCGCTTTGCCGCATTCGTAGAGCAAATGCCTCTTGAGTATGTAAGCGTTTTTGTAGCTCTTGCCGCAGCGCGAGCAATTGTGCCGGCGATCGAGTCCGGACACGGAGGAGACGGTGCCGATCGGGCGATTGTTGTTTCTGCCAGGATGACGAGAGGGACAGTGTAGCCTGGCGCGTCGTTGGGGTGTCAACGGGGCCGGGACCTCGTTCGCGGAGGATCGCGAGACGCGCCTCGTCCCGTCCGAGCTCCAACCAAGGCTCGCGAAGAAACCTGAAACCAATCGAAACAGACGTTTCGAACGGTCGATTAGTGCGCCACCCTCTCCGTAGCCTGTCCGTAGACGGTACGTTTCGTTCCACCATTGCTCTTTACAACGGCCAGGGCCATGCGATAAAAAGAAAAACATTCAAGTTTTCAAGCTTAGCAACAACGAGCATGTCAAAGGGGACAGGATCAACGGGGTTGTCATTACGTTTTCTCGTGTTTATTCGCGCGTCCTAGACGCGTCCTAGGCGCGTCCTAGGCGCGTTCTACGCGCCAAGGAGGATCTCCTCGCACGGGCTACACTCTCTATCGCGTCACAGACCCTCCTGGGACCACTACTCTATTACGCCGAAACGATCGGCCCTCGACCAGCGCGATACGCTTCTGCTGCGATCTCTCTGCGAAGCTCTTCTCGATCGCCAACGAACCGCTTAACAAGGCAGAGGAATTGGAGGCTGGGAAGGAGGGACAGAAAGAGTGTGTGAGAGAGACAGAGAGAGAGAGAGAGAGAGAGAGAGAGAGTCGTCTTCGAACGAACCACGTCTGCCTTTCGTACCTTCAACGTTTTCCCTCCTATTTACTCCGCGCTTCGTCCATGCCTTGTCCTCGGCTTTCGTCCATTCTTCGCCAATCCTCCAGCAGCCACCTTTCCATCGAGATCTGAAACTCAAACAACGCGTCGATTAATACGGGACTATCCGTATACGCGAACAAGCGTTCGTCGTTGTAGTCGTGATGGTGGCGGTGTATAATCACGGTTGCTCGTGTCTTCTCATTTCGTTGCTCGCGTTCTCTTCCTTGGACGAACGTGTCGACGATCTGTTGAGACGGAGCCCGGGTCACCTGTGAAAAACAAAATTGGTTAGTATGCGGAAATTGCGCGATTTCTCGCCATTCGTTTGGTTCCTCTTGAGAACGTGTGGCCGACAAAGCGGTCCGCGTGTTGTATCCGTGGTCGCCCGGTGGTCGTCGAACCAGTCCACGCGCAGACGTAAGACCGACGAAAAGAGCGCAAAGAACGGAACTCGAAGCGGTTGCCTTTCTAGACTTTATTTTGCTCTAAATCGAATACAAGGCTCTCTACAAATTGACAAAAAAAAAAAGGAGGGAAACAAGCATTTTGGAATGTTCGAAAAGTCGAAACGATACGTGTACAAAAACAAAATGAAAAGGAAGCACAGTGGTGTAGAAAATAGGAAAGGAACGATCGGCCAGCGGAGAGGAGTGGCGCGATTCTACGGGCCACGAAATTCCTCGCGTCTCCGCGATTAACGAAGGTTCTTGTGTGTGTATGTGTGTGTGGGTGCGTGTGGCGCCTCTCCGATCCGTCGATCGATCGTTCTATAAATTTCACAAGCAAGCGACGCTTCTCGCGCGGTAAAAGAAGGAAAGCTGGTAAACGCCGGACGCGTTACCGGCTTGCGCTTCTGGTCGTGGCGAGTACCACGTGACGACGTTGCGACGCTGCGACGTCGGTTTCCGCGGCGGATTTCGATCTCGGTGCACAGCGCGCACATTCGATTGCTCGTGTGCCGTACACCTCGCGTGTACGTGGCGTTTACATGCATGCGGATTCGTCGCAAGAGAACAAGCAAAAAAATTATCTAGAAAGAATATCGTTATCATCATAGCGTAATCGTTAATAATTATTGCTCTCTAAATAATATTAATATAAAATGGAGACAAAAATGTAATAATAAATCATCGTTCGTTGGCAAATACATGGCGACAAAGAAATTACGATTACAAATATATTTTGCGTTCGAGGCGCTGAGCGGAAGTTGTAGTTGCGTTATTTATTTTTACGTGCTCTCTGTTCTTTCTCTCGCATACACGCGCACACGGGCACATACGCACACATACGCTCCTATACTATCGCTCTCTCGCTCTCTTACCTTTTTTCCCTGTTTCTCTTCGCGATATTATCGGTTACTTTCGCGCGTTCGCAGATACACGCATACACACACACTCTCTCTCTCTCTCTCTCCATCGCTCTTTCCATCTCGCACTCTTGCGCACTGTTTTTTCGCTCGCACTCTCTCTCGCTCTTTCTCTCTCTCTCTCTTCATACAATGCAATAGCGGTGCTTGTACTAATTATTATAAGAATATCGTAATCAAGGTCGAGCGCGAGATTCCCTTGGCAGGGCGGAACGAGTTCGATTCGTGGCACTGTATAATACTTTAGTGGTGGTTTCGATGATCGTTGATAGTCGATGGAGGTTGCTGGTGTCACGGAGAACGAAATGGAACGGTGGACCGGCAGCCAAGGGACGTCTCGATCTCGATTTACTTTTTCCTCCGCGCGGCCTCGTGCCGCGCGCGGTAAATTCGCTATTATTTATTACAGATAATTGTACTGTTTAATTAAACGCGAACGAACGAAAGAAATGTAAAGGAACGCGAGTACCGGTATACTCGTTACTAAAACAAAAACAATTATATAGCGATAAGAGGGAAAAACAAAAGAACAAGGAGAAACGTATAAGAATAAATAGAAACCGAAGTAAAATAAACACATGGGAATCACATTGCGGTTGTTAGGAATCGAGGAAAAAAGGAACAAATGTAACGCGTGAGGGATGGTGGTGTGGTCACTATGTATATGGATCGACAACGAAGATGAGTACGTCTTAGCGGATACATTGGCAGTATAAAGGCGAGTGATCGAGATTAAATTCTGTTTCCTTCGGCGTAAATAAATAATTTCTAAAAAAATATCACTGGTCTCAAGATGTTCGGCGAGTGTCACACTCCTTCTTCTCGTAAATGGTACATTGACTCGCAGTATCTTTCGGTAGATCCGTCCTCCCCTATCTTTTCTCGCGTTCACCGGAAGAGGATCGTACTCGAGAGAGTAACGATTCGTTTCTGCTCGATATCGAGCTGCGTATTAAGCAGTTTCTTCGAAAGTAGACAAGCTAGAGGGAAGGAATCCATCGAAATTACGCGTCGATTGGTTTCTCTGTATATGTATATACGTGACACCCGGCCGATAATACCGTAGAAATTCGTTCACAGCTGGATGCGCCCAGCGCCTCTTGATTTCTTTTTCTTTTTTTTCTTTTTTCTTCTTTTTCTCCTTCGTCTATCCTAAAATCTAAGTGTTACTTGAAGGCACTTAACACAAGGCTCTCTCGGTTCAAAAGCTACACTCGTCTCGGTATTATCTCCTCTCCACACGCTTTCTCCTTCGCTTCGCTCTCGTTACGCTCTTTCTCCTTCCTTTCCTTTCCTTTCCTTTCCTCTATTCTTCTCCTTCCTTTCCTGTGAAAAACAAACAAACCAAAAAACCGTTGTCCCCTAGATGGTTCGTTGGCGTAGGGACGCGTGTCGCGCGAATAAACCGCGGTCCGCCGTAATCCGCTCAACTGTCAGCGCGGAATCGAAAAGAAATCTCGAAGAAATCGCGAAGAAATGGCGCGGTTTGCCGAGCGACTAGCGCCTTGTTACGCCAACGAGTACAATTCTCGCAGTGCCTGACTGCTCTTCCAAATTTTCGCTTATCGGTAGATTCTAGTACGGTCATTGTAGTACGTTTCTAATACGATATAGTACGATTTGTCTCGAGTCGTCGGGATAATCCTCCTTCGCCTCTTTTTACTTTGCTTTCGCGTTCCATCGCGGTATAATCATATGCATCTATTCTCGAAATGGAGAGCCGAATTAAATTTCTCTTTCCTTTCTTTTCCTTTTCATCCTTCCATTCCCTTCCCTTCCCTTCCCTTTCTTTCTATATCCTCGAGTATTCGATTAGACTCGGAAAACACCGGGTAATCAACGATAAAGCTACGGATCGTCGCGATGCGAGGAAACCTTAACGATAAGGATAATTCTCTTTTGTAGAAGAGAGCTCGCGAAACGAACAGCCGAGCGTTTTCTGTCACACAGAACGCCTGGAAATTCCTTTCGTTTCTCTCTTTTTCACCCGTGCTCCGAGTTGACGCAAGTTTTCGACGTTGCCTGTCCATAAGTATCTTTTATATAATTTTCTTTTCTATCTTCTTAAGATCTAAACGCGTTTCGTCATTGGACGCGATGCGTCAAACAGCTATTTTTTTCATCGTTTCTCGCGAGTTCACGGACCTTTTCTTTTCTCTCTCTCTCTCTCTCTCTTTATCTCGTCAAATTCCTTAGCCTTCTCTTCGCTGGAATAATCAACGGCGTTCCTTCTCTTTTTTTCCCCCGTTTCCCTTTCCCTTCGTACTTTGACGCACCTATGCGTCATAGTACTTCTGATATACGCGTCACGCGTAACAAGAGCAACCGATTCGTCGAAACTAGTACGGCCGAAGAATATTCACGAATTTAGACAAATATTTCGCCCTAGTGAAAACGGGATTCGTCGTTTCCACGCGTTGGACGTCGCCGGATCGAGAAGGCAAATTTCGTGGCTTCTTATTCTCTTCTTTCTCTCTTTTCCTTTCCAACGCATTTTCTCCACCCACTCTCTCTCTCTCTTTTTCACACACAAACACATGCATGCACGCACGCACGCACGCACTCGCACTCTATATCCACCTGCCATTCGATTATTCGCTCGCACTCTCTCTCTCTTTCTCTCTCTCTCTCGGTTCACCACCCCCCGCCCCCACACTATTCTCCCTAATCATCTATTTCTTTCTTAAAAAGCGAATGCTCTGCAATCGAATCTTATTTCTGAAATTCTTTCGTCCAAGGTATAATAATAGAAATACGCAATATGTTATACAAAAAATAAAGCACTGTACTTTCTAAATTCCTGGATGGCATGTTTGTCGCGCTTTTGGTCGCGAATCGCCCTACGTATCCTAAGTGCTATCGCGTGAATATCGTTTCCGATCTACTTACACGTTCGCCGGAATCCTTCCTTCTCTTACCAATTAGACAGACCACTTCCTCCCGATAAGTGCCGCGAAACAAAGAAAAGTCGGCCGCTCGAGAAACAACACGAGCGCAGACTCTTGATAATTATAATTAGAATAATAATAGTAATAAT
>NIJG01000025.1:395873-407543 GCA_002201625.1 Euglossa dilemma | reverse complement strand
TATATATATATATATAGATATATATACGCATTTTTTCACGTTTTCTATTTTTATAAACATTTTGAAATTAGCGGCGATCTCGAATTTCATGATTCTCGCGACAACCATCGTTCCTAGCTTCTTCGCGAACCTTTTACTTTTGTTCCCTTCATCGTCTCTTCTCGCGTTATTTCCCTGTTCGTCGATTACGATCAACTCTCTTGGCGATTCAGCAAATCGAACCCCGTAAATTTCATTCACCAAAAATGTTACACCGACGAACCGTTCGATATTCGCGAGAATGTCGGATTCGCGATTCTTCTAGTTACTGTTTTTTTCTTCTTCTTTTCTTTTTTCACGCATCTCAAAGGCACATGTATACGAACAAATTTTATCTCGAATATCTCGTGGTCGTCGACAAGCTCGATTCGCTTAATTTGATTAATCGACTCGAGCGTAAGCTTTCGATACGCGCGGGTTATAAGATCGAACAAAGATGGTCCGAAATGAGGAGAGGAAAAAAAGAGGCGAAAATAAGAATGGTACGGGAGAATTAAAGTTTATCTACGAGATATCGTAGATGTTGCCGATTTTTCGAGGAGGTTCGGTTTGCTAAAGTAACCACCGTTGACGCAACGATACGAACAACGACCGATTTGCCGAGCAGATTTGATAAATCAAAGATCGTGCGGGGGAAATAGTCGAAGCGGCGCCTGCCGCTTTTCTCTTTTCTCTTCCCTCCATCCCAACGGTTTTTAACCCTTTCTCCATCTCTTCCTCCTTGTCTGTTCCCCCTATCGCGAACGTTGCCTACCTCTTTCATTCCCCTCGAGGATCCTTCGCGATCTCTTTTCAACGTATCTCTCAGAGTCATTCTTTCACGCAGATGCACCCACTCTCGCACGCATTCGCTCTCTCTCTCTCTCTCTCTTTCTCTCTCTCTTCCCATTCGCTTTGCTCACAGTTTCCCGGCTCTCTGCGAGACACTACGCTCCGTTATCTCTTAATATTTCGTCCGGCTTGGCCGACCACGGATTCTCGCATGGAGAACGCTAAGGCGTCTCTTCGTTTCTTTCTCTCTGCTTAGATACACAAGAAAAAAAGAAAAAAAAAAAAAAAAAAAAAAAAAAAAAGAAGAAAGAAAGGAGTCATTAAATCCTAGGATCTATCTAATAGTACTTCTTACGTGCCTAATAATCTAGTAATCTCCGTCGATGACGGCGGTCGATTGGCTCGTCGGCATCGAAATCGCCGCTCTCTCCGATTTTCAGCATTTCTTCCGACTATGTTTCCCGCGAACGTTTGATACCAGCTCCGGACTCGTTCGTTTCGACCGCCGCCACGCATCAAGGCCTCGCGAGGCAGTAGTATTATCGATTAATATTATTCAGTAACTATGCATCAAGTCGATCCATAAACGTAATTATCGTCAACGTTATCTCTCTTACCGTCTTTTCGCCGTCGTCGTTACTACGCTTCTATCGCTACTAGCCCAAACCCTATCCCCTACCGTTCTTCCTTCACCCCTGTTATTTCGCGAATCTTCCCTCGCGACAAACGCTTCGCTTCTTTCGTGCTTTCACCCCTCGCACCACACACTCTCGTCCTAGTCGTTTCTCTCGCTTTTTTCACCTCTCACTCTCGACTCAGTAGCCGTTTGTTCGCTTAGCATACAGTAGACGCGTCGACGAACGAGTTCTCGACCGACCGAATTAGACATAGGGAGTAATAGCAGCTCGGCGGAAGAGAGAAATGCGCGTGACCGGTAAAGGGTGTCGGAAAAGTACGGATCGAAAATACGGAATGGCTAGTTATTGCACTCGTACAATAGGAGGAGAGTCGATCCTGGCCTGCTTCGCGTCGCTCCGCTCAAAAGCGCGAAAGATCGTCGTAAGGTTCGTCGAAGGGATCCTCGTCGACCAATCTCTCCGTTCGAAGCGCGATCGTCGCTGTTTACGAGACGTGTATTCTTTTTAACGAGGAGTCCACGCGACAGTTCGTAACTGGACGGACTTCTCGGTGTATACGTATACGATACGTACGCGCGTGTATAGAGTAAGAATAAGAGGACCGATTCGTGACACGAGGGTGCTGTGCGCGAGAGGTCGATCGAGAACTCGTTCGAGAAAAACGCGCAGCGAATGCGCTCAACGAGAAAACAAGAAACAAAAAAAAAAGGAAAAAAAAAAAAGAAAAGTTGAATTAAACCTACCGCTTCGTTCGCGTCGGACATTGCGCATACTTACACTGTATAATATGAATTACGAGTATAATATAATATAGTATAGCATAGTATAGTTTAGTTTAGTTTAGTTTAGTTTAGTTTAGTTTAGCTTGTCTCATAAATATTGTCTACAGTATGGAAAGTCGGGCAGCCGTGACACGCGTATTTGGCGTAGGAATACGGGACTGGATGCCAGGTTATTCGCCGAGCACGGACGCGTTTTCCGGTTCGCCCACCGTTGCCCACCGTTGCCCACCGTTAGCCAACGCACCAACTGTGGCGGAGGAACATTTGTCGCGATCCAGCGTCACCTGGGATCGGTAGAGATAATAAATGCGAAAAGGTATCGACCGATGTGAGAACCGATCGTGCGTACACTGTACATGACGGTATTTCGTAAAGTGGAAGAACGTGGTAGAAAAGGGTCGGTGATGACGGGTGGGTCGAAGGAGGATGGGAGAGGAAGCAAAGGACGGCGACGAGGGGCGTCGTCGGCGTCGGCGTCGGATCCGTGCTCGACACGCGATACGTCGCGGCTCGTCGCGTCGAACCGGTTAACGTGCTTCTAGGCTCATCGGCAGTGCACAACGAAAATATCGTACGAGAAGACGCGAGGGTTCTTAACTCGAGGTTCACTTAATTAAGAAGCAATAATTATACGCGTTATATAATATAAATATATGTATATACTTAAATGCATCGTATAGGAATCTACTAGGTTCGTGTATCTGGCAGTCTGACGATCACAATGCTATAGGAATACTCCACTGTACTTAAAATATACGTATGTAACCGTGTGTACGTCTGTATATGCTATCGTTTGTCTTGCAGTCTGTTTCCACGCGTTCTCCACGCGTATGTATTCGTGTTACACGTGTACGTATGGGTCTCGGTGTGTGCGCGTATCTGTTCGCGTGTGAGTGTGTCTGTTCACCTGTTACGAATACGTCTACCTTTTAGGATTCTCTGCGTATGGAAGGAAGCATCAGTGAGAAGCAAAAGACGCGCGATTCGATCGAGTAGAAAAGAACGAATCGGTGCTTAATACTGTACCCTCTCCGGTTGACCGGTTCACCGGCAACCAGGGATATGATAAAATGGCTGCCTTTCTCGAAAAGGCCGAAAAGAGAAACGCGAGTAGTAGTCGGAATGACGGGGGGTGTAGTCACCCATAGCGGACCGAGTTTCCGCTTTGGAAGGGCATCGCGCCAGGCTGAATCTCACGGTTCCAGTCGACTTATCGCTTAAAGAGGAGGGGAAATCAATAAAAAAAAAAGAAAAAAATAAAATATAGTGAAAAAGGAAGGTTTGGTGTATCCGTGTTTGTGTCTAACTTTGATAGGAAGCACGCGAACCGGGTCGCACGACGATCCCGCGATACCATGGAACAAGATTCCGTGAAATTTCAAAAGTGGTCTACTATTTTCTTTTCTTTCTCTTTCTCTCTCTCTTTCTCTATCTCTCTCCCCGCGATTTTGGTGTCCCCGGTGAGCCACACGTGCACGGCTTAGCCCGGTTAAAAATATGGAACCAGTGTGACCAGAATGGTTGCTATGGAAGAGCTCCGGTTTACCGGACGGTCCTAATCCGACTCGGGGCGGGCTGCTTAAAGGGATAATCGCGATCCTCGTGCGGCTAGCTGCTAGGACCGTTTGAACGCGTTACGCGAATTGGTGGCACGCGCGATCGCGCCCCGCCGAAATTCCATCGCTTCGACGTCGTTCCGAGGATTCTCGCGAATCGGACGGCGAGGAACGGGAGAACGTCGCCTCGGCGAGAGAGTTCTGGCCGAAGGCGGATCGGTACCGCGCCTCGACGTGCACATTCCAACGGACTCGATTCCTCGACGAAGAAGATGTCGCCCCGAGCGGGAGATTGACGCGGTCTCTCGTTTATACGCGGTACGTTTCGTTACGCGAAAATAATATTAATCAATCGATTAATTAATTAATTAATTAATTAATAATAATAAACCTTAGAAAACGTTAAAAAAAATAGAATCGAAAATCGAGATAAGGAGGATCGGCAGTTTGCCATTATCGGAGGCTAACGCGGTTGCCGCGATAGCTGAAACCAGCCGCGTCGTCTTTGCATCTCACCGCTCTCTCTCTCTCTCTCTCTCTCTTTCTCTCCCCCCTCTTTCTCTCTCCCTCGATCGGTTCCGATCGTCATCCTTGCTTAATTAGCCTCGTTCCGTTCTTCTTTCCCTTTGTCGCCCATTTTCCCGTTTCTCGATCGTTTTCACACGCGTTTTCCTTCGCTGTCGCTGTACCTCTCGCTCGCTTCCTCGCATTCTCTCATCGCTCTCACTCTCTCTCACTCTCTCTCTCTCTTTCACACGCACTTTCTCTCTCTCGCTCTAGCTTTCCTCTCATTCTCTCTCCTCCTCGTGGTTCGGATCTCTCCCCTCGCTGCTCTGTCGCTGCTCTGTCGCTCCTCTGTCACTGCTCTGTCACTCCGTGTGGTGTGTTCGTCTCTCTTTTGCAATCGTTATCGGAACACGTCAACCGAGCGCGAAAGAAGAGGACGTGGTTCGCAAGGTTGCTGTTAAGGAAGGTGCTGGCGATGTAGCAGCGGCCGATGGAATATGGAAGTGGACGATGGTAGTTTGCGTAGCCTTTCGCGCCCGGACGACGACGTCGACGGTCTCCGCGTTCACCACCCTCGTTAGACGAGCTCTTGCTTGTAAATTTTCTCTTTGTGCATTCGTTCCATGTGCCGCGCGATGTGCATCTTCTGCTTTGCCCTGTAGACACAGTGAGGACACTGGAATTGAGGCTCTTTGCCACACTCCCACTTCTGATGATTTCTCAGGCTGCTCTTCAGTTTGTACACCCTGCCACAGGCCGGGCAATTGAAGCCCTCGGGATTCGAGGAACTAGAACCGAGCCCCTTGCCCAATCCACCGCCGGATCGCCACATGATCGAAGGCACGCTCCATCTCTGCCAAGCTGCCGCCCACTTTAGCCCGGTGATGCTCAGGTCTTCGGCTGGAACACAGGATTCACGACTTTATTAGTACGCTGTTCACACGACCGAACGAGAGTCGGACGGTCATTTTATAATCCTGGGATGCGATCGTTCGTTCGTTCGCTCGCTTGTTCGTCTTTTCGGAGATCCGGGTATCGACCAGTACCGAAGCCCGATCTCTCCGTTCTTTGCCGTATCGCATACGCGATCTTGCTAGTGATAAGCTTAAACGCTAAGCGACGAGCTAAACTATCAGCCGACTCGATTCGACTCGACTCGATTCGATTCGATTCGACTCGATTCGACTCGATTCGGCCCGACCCGACCCGACCCGACCCGACTCCGCGATCGTTTCATTCTCTATCATTTCGTCAGGCTGAAGACGCCTAAGCGCCGCGAAAATCACCTTCCGCCGATAACACCGATACGAACAGCACACGCTTCTCAGTCTTTTTTTATCTTTTACTTTCTTGCTCTTTAGCTCAGTTACTCTTTTACTCTTTCGCGCTTTTACGGATTAAGAGATCATTTACCTCGCTCCCGCGAGGTCCTTTCTTTTCCAATTCCGTATCCTACGCGTAAAGACCGTGGTGCGTGTGTATCGGTTGTTCGAGGCGAAAGGCAAGTTTCGCGAATGTCCTGAAAAGCGATCGCGTTTTGCTCGATAGCTTCGAGAAGGAATGGTTCGAGTGGTCGGTTTAGCAGGAAAATCGGGATCGTGTACGCGTTCGACTCGTACCATTCGTTCTCGAGCTCGATCACCTCCACGCGATCGAAATGCGTAGATTATTATGTATCAAGGGAGGAGAGAGTAATGCACGTTTGTCGTATCCCTACGTTCGAGCCCCAAGCAGCTAGCTATGAATTTCGCATACGAAGAAGGAGCGGTATTTGTGCGTGACGAAAGAAACAGAACGTACGTTTTCGACAAAGAGAAAGAGAGAGGTAGTGAGGTAAAGAAAAAGAGAGAGAGATAGATAGAGAGAGAGATATAAAGAGAAAGAGGCGGAGAGAAAAACGGAGAGAAAGAGAGAGAGAGAGAGGAGAGAGAGAAGAAAAATAAAAGTATCAGAGGAGAAATTTGTAATAAAGCGACAGTGATCCGTGCCTTTCCGAGTCCAATGGTCTGTTCCTTTCGACGCACAAGCGGTAAAAGACGTGTTTCTATGTACAAGTTTCGAGAAGAGTTAGTGCGCATGCTACTCCCCTAATATCGACGAGAGGGTAAAGAAATCAAAAATTCAAGAGAGAAATGCAATTGCGAGGTACGCGTCCGATTATAACGATAAGGATCGCAACGATGGCGAATTGTTCTCGTTCGTCGAACCGTGGAGTAAATACAGTCGAAATTGTTTCGTTTCTCTTCTACGCGTTTTCGGCTCTATTACCCACGATTCCACGATACGCCAGTACACCGATGCGATCTTCGCTTTCTACAACAATGTACAAGTATCTCTGTGTCAGAGAAAGGATCGAGAGATAAAAGGAGAAACGGCGAAAGAACAAGAGACAAAGAGAAACAGTGGGAGAGAGTCAGAGAGATAGTCAGAGAGATAGTCAGAGAGATAGTCAGAGAGATAGTCAGAGAGATAGATAGATAGATAGAGAGATAGAGAGAGAAAGAAAGAGAGAGAGAGAGAGAGAAAGACGGGTACAATGCGAAAAGGAAAATACAGTCCGGCATACATCGGTAAGAAATGCTCCTTACGCTGGTAATAAAAAAAAAAAAAAAAATGATGAGAGATCAGGTGTGTGTATCGCAGTGCGCCGGAGCGGTAAAATCGTTGAATTCGTCAAGCTGAAACAGGTAGGTACGAACGATTAATCGCTACACGGAAAGAAAAATTTTGTGGCGACACTCGATCGCGAGAACGGAGGAAAAAAAATTGTAAAATCAACGCGTGTAGTGACAAGGTAGATGTTTGGGTGACGTTCTGGTACTTTTCGTCTTCTGACACATTTATTTAATCAAACGTACGAAATACGATTGGACTCGCTTAGAACGTTAATACTAAAACGCAAGATCATAATGCAACGCTGCGAATCGTGGTTGTCGCGTTTAAATATGATCAGTCTTGTACGAACGCATTCGTCGTCTTCCTACCACGTCCATAGAAAATAGTCTTACTCGTACCGTTTCCTTTTAATATCTACAGTTTTTAAGGCTAATTCTTTCCTGTACTTTGTTGATGCTCGTAACTTTTTGGAAACTCGCACTTATTGTCTCGGCGACGTAATACATCTACGCGCATCGATAAGGCACTGGATCGAGTACACGATGCGGTCGATAAATTATTTCTCTAAAAAGCACGATTGTCGAGTTTTAACAAAAAAGGTAAAACAAAAAAGGAAAAAAAAAAAAAAAAAAAAAAAAAAAAGAAGGAAAGAGAAAGAACTAATTGTAAATTCGATGTACATTAATAAATATCAGTCGGTGTCTTTAAACTCGAGATACAAGACTTACGATTAACGATTGCTCGATGTACGCTTCTAAAAATAAAATATGACACTCTTTCGTTTTACTTTGCTTTATACGCGTAAAGCTGAGTTTGCGCCAGTCTGTAACGAATATTTCATTCGCACAACCGTTCTCGATAAATATATATTTATATATATATATATGTATGTTTGTATATATATGTGTATGTACGTATGTATGTATGTATGTATGTATGTATGTATGTATGCATGTATGTATGTATATGTACAATGGAAAAAAAAGGTAAAAAAAAGTGCGACGATGTAAAAACGGTAAAATTTTCGGAAAAATAAGGGGTAAAGGAATTGGATCGAGAGCGATTGGTAGACTCGGGAAAGAACAACATCCCCTTGAAGCTGCTTTCGACGCTCGTAACACCTCGTGGTTGAACAGAAAAAACAGGCTGAGGTTCGGGTTGGGGTGGGGTGGAGTGGTGGTAGGGGCTAGGGGTGCGCATAACGCGGATATGACGAATTTCTACGCAGTAAATTCATGTTTTCCAAAAGCTGACGCAAAGTAGGAGAGACAAAGTAAATCGCAAAGGCGAGAGATCGATCGCAACGAATTTTGGAGAATCGGAGGATGAGATCCGGGGTCAGAGTCCGCGGAACGAACGTTTCCGTTTAGTCGATTTCGAGCTTCGGCGTATAAGCTAGCAGGTAGGCCTCCATGTCCCCGATTTTGTCCAAGTGTTGCCGGCGAATGTGTCGCAACCAGTGAGCCTTCCGTTTGCACCGCTGAGGACAGAAGGGACATTGAAACTGGGGTTCCTTGCCGCACTCCCAATGAACGTGTCGTTGCAACGAGTCCTTCCTCATGTACGATCTTCCGCACCTACTGCAACCGAATTGTCCCGGTGGCTTCTTGCCAACGTAGTTGTACGCCTTCGGTATCTTCAGCTCGGCGAACGGTAGCAGCCCCTGTTCCTGGATCTTCCAAGCTTGAACCGGCAGATCGGCGTTCTCCTCGATCGCTTTGTTCTCGCTCGTCTCATCTGTAAACGGGAAAAAAAGAAAACAATAACTTTAGGTCTGTCCTACGTTTCGCGCCACGTCTCTGTAGCACTATAACCGAGCACACACTTGTTACACGTACTGTGTTCGAAGCAACCTCGCGTAATCGCCGCGCGATTTCATCGACGAGCCAGAGCTCGTTATACACCGCGATACCGAAACTTTCCTCCGGCAATATACGTGGTAACCTGCTATGCGCGGCAAGTGTCAAGGGAACTGGGTCGCCGAGCGACCACTTTTCTATCGCCGCCATCATCCGATTCACAGAGCCGCAGTCCACGTCTCTCTCACGCGTTCAACCTCGCCGTGGACCTCGTCGCAGACCTCGCCGAGGACCTCGCGAAACCAACCACCGGGGGGCAGGGGAAAGCCTAACAGCGCGAATTCGAACGCAACATCTTTCTAGGATTAATCAATAAATACAACCTTCTTTTCTCACACCCTTTTTTCCAACGGTCTTCAATAACTTTACATCGTTTCAAAAGCGCACGCGTCGCGCGATACATTTACGAGTTACGTCGCGTCGACGTTTCCGACACGCGGTGTCGAACGGTTTTTTTATTACTCGTACTTTACGTCCGAGCGGAGAAACCAGTCTTCTGACGATCGTTGATCTTTAGCACACAGTTCACTCGTTTCTTCTCTCTCGCTTCGGGATGCTGCGTGGCAAGATGCCGAACGACGTTTCCCTTTTGATGAGACCGATAGTCACAGAAAGCGCAACGAAATTTCTTGTCTGTACCGCACGTGCTTCGGTGGTTGCAGCATGATTTCGAGGATTTAAAATATTTGAAGCACTTTGGACACTGGTATGGCGTCATTTGGACCATTGCGAGTTCCCACCGTACCGCACCACCTGAAAAATCAAATACGGATGTACTACTGTCCCCGCCTTTACGTGAACGACGTTAGCTATCGATGCTTAACACGGCCAGACATTCTATAATTGTCACTTGCTCTTGGTCCGATTGTTCGTCCGAATCACCTGCAAGACCACGAACCAACCAATGAATCACCCTACGAAATTTATTCTCCGACCAAGCTAATCTTTCCTCCGACTTTCTTAGCGGAGCACACGCAAAATACAGTCGAGACAAAAGAGAAAAAGACAGACAGAGAGAAAGAGAGAGAAAGAAGAATCGTGTATATTGATAGGAAATAAATGATTCGCGTACATGTTTCGCTTATTCGAAGCGTAGATCGCGGAAAGAAGCAATTATAAAGCTTCGTTTCGACGAAGGATTAAAGAAAGAGGCGTATTTCATGGTTGCGCTTGCGATTCCTTACACGTGGTTTGCGTTATCAGGAAATAAGAGTCAGGGCTGAAAAATAGTCAGTTACATCATACATGAAAACAGTCAGTTTTTTACGATTCATTCGGAGGTTCGGCAAAAAATAGAAGGGAAATGTGATATCGGTATATTTATTGGTTTCTTCTTTCTTCGAGATGGTTGGTCGGAAACGATGGGCATGAACGTGGATCGTTGTAACTGTATCGCAACGAAGTTAGCACCGGTTGGCAGATAGGTCGCACCGTCGTCGAAGGGTCGTGCAATTTCGTTCGTTGATCCATCCGCTTGTCGCGTCTGTGAAACCTTTCCGCGTATAGGCCACAGTGATAAATAGGTCGATTGCTACGCGACGCTAAATTGTGCTTGAATTGTGCTTGAATTCGCTCTGACTCTGAATTCGACTGGGAAAAGTGTCGTTTCGAGCAAGACGTCCGGATTCGTTGGATCGAAGGTTACCGCCGGTGTGGTGTCGCTATCTGTTGGACAGAGCTGCAGCCGATAACCTGAAACGAAAAGGAACGATGTAGAGAATGTTCCGTTTGTTCATTCGCGACCCTTGGTAATGAGAAGGAAAGCTACATCGTCGCCTGGAAATTTCATTCCTTCCGTCTCCACGTTTCGTTCCATTCCACAGGTTTTCCTTTACCATATACCATTTCCAGAGGTATCGATACCGATACCAACAACTTGAGCGTTTCAACGGGAAACGTGTAACGTGATGTATCGTGTAACAAAGAAGGAGCACGTTGGAAAATGTAACTTTTATTTGTGGTAAGAAAAAAAAAAAAGAATTAAATTACGCAAAATAATAATCGAAAGAGGAAATTTCTCCGATATCGATGGATTTGCGGGAGGTGGCGAGTGGTAGGCGAAGGTTGAAGGAGGGAAGAGGCATAGCAAAATCGACGAACGATAGTATAATACAAAGGAATATCACTGATCTCTTTTACAGCTCGATAAAAACGCGCGAAACGCGATACTCGCTATCCCACTGCGTTCTTCGTTTCCGCTTCGACATTTCGCCATCGATCGTCGCTGCCACTTTATTAGCTAGTTCTCGACCGTTGGCAACGCGCTGTTCGATAAGGGAAAACGCAAAGGGCGAAGCGGAACATTGGGAAAGAATAGGGGCGAAGAAGGGGAATAGAGCGCGAGAGGAGGCGGAACCTGTCAACGGCCGTAATTTCTCGTCCGACGCATCCGAGTATTCAGGTTCTCCTGTCAAGCCGACCTCTCCTCCTGTTCCAACTTGTTCGATTTCTTCACGTCCGCCACGTGAACGTTATAATGCCTCAACAAACTGTGTTTGTGCTTGAATTTCGCGTGGCAGAGGACACACTCGAACTGAGCCTCCTTCCCGCACTCGAGTCTCTTGTGCCGCTGCAACGATATCACCCTCCTGTACTGCCTGCCGCAGGTGTCGCACGGGTACGTCTCGAAACTCACGGGTAGTCGGTACCAATACGCTGAAAACAAAAATTCTTCGTTAGCCAAATGTCTGCCGGGGAAATTCTGTTCTCGATACCAACGGTTCCGGTGCATCGTCACCAGACATTTTCTTTCCGATCCTCATAGACCAGACGGCTGAGAATGCTTTCGTTTTGCTCGCAAATCGTTCGCGCAAACAGAAACGTTCAAACTCGGAGGTGTAGGATATTGGAATGACACTTGTAATCTTTAGAAAATAACCCGCAACAAAGATTGTTTTTTTAT
>NIJG01000025.1:354725-395796 GCA_002201625.1 Euglossa dilemma | reverse complement strand
AATCATAATCATAATAATAATAATAATAATCATAATAATAATCATAATAATAATGTTAATAATAACATTAATTGCTGATAATAATCGTAATAGGTATTCGTAGTCCGACTGGTAAATCTTTCCAAAAAAGAGAGTTTAAGGTGCTAAATATCGAAACGAGTATTGGAGAGGGACGACTTGCGTTGTTTCCTCGTTGATATATATTCGATCGTCTGCGACGGGGTTGAATGAAAGAAAGTTCAAAGGCACGTGTCGAATGCGAAAGGTACACTGTCTTTTTGAAAGTATCCAGCGCGAAGAGAGGCCGGATAGACCGTGGAATGAATCGCGTCGATCGGTAATGGTCCCCGCGTCTAGCACGCCAGACGAAAAATCGCCTCGAACTTTAATAACGGAAGGTACAAGGGAATTCGGGTACAGCGAGTATATCCTAGATTAGTTCGCAGGCAGGTTGATGCGAGCATCCGTAAATACTGATATCAAAAATACTGGACCTCGTTCGGGAAACAATCTCCCGACGAGTCCTTTTTTTTCTCTTCTCATTCTCTGCGTATGTATAGTTCTCTCCTCTCCCCCCCCTGTCTTTTTCTTTCCCCCCTTTCTCCTCTCAGTGTCCTACTGTGCGCGTGTACGAATGTTTATATATAAAAAACGGGAAAACGTTGCTACTTATAACGCTAGAAATATTTACTTGTACGTGGAAGGGCAAACGAGTCGATCTCGAAAAGAGTCGAGGAATGTCCAAGTACGATACGTATGCGTCACGCATCGTCGATCAACCAACAGCGATCCGTGTGTTTCAACGAACGCGATACTTCGTCTAATAAATATCTCGTCATTTTTTACGAGAACACGCGCAGAGATCGGCTCCTTTGTTCGCTTGAGCAGACTTATTCGATCCTTCCGCTAAATTAAGATAGGAGCGAGTTTCTTCGCATTGGTAAATTCGTCTAAAAAAAAGTACGATGATCCCTAAAAAAAAAAGGAAAAGAAGAAGAAGAAGAAGAAGAAAGAAAAAAAAAGAAATAACGACAATGTCAATCGTCCTGAATGGTTTCTGAATCGTAACCGGTGTATGCGCGGTATCAAATTGGACGTTCGTTAACGACAACGATTACAACGTCGTTGTTCTATCGTTATTAAGTATTTTGCTGATACCGTGCGATTACGATTGCCATAGATACGTTCTAAATGCGATCACGATTCACAGAGATTCGTTGCGATCTGAAAAAAAAAAGGGAAAAAAAATATCTATATACGATACGGTGTGATAAGTCTCCGCTCGAGGTCTGTGTCCTTTGCTACGCAAGGTTTATCTCTGTTCGCGTCGAACACCTATCATTCCAGTAGAAATTTAACAAAAGTGTATCAAAGTTCTCGCGTTTGCGTTCGAGTAGAGGGCAAAGTTGGAGGAATTAGTACTTATTATCGTCTATCGTAAATCTAAGTGTTCTCAGGTAACCGATTTTCTGGAGATTATTACGCGAAAATCACCAGCAAAACGCGATAAATGCTCGCGATAAATACACGATCGCTTTATACCTAAGTTTACTTTTATACATGTCGTGTTTCCGCGTGTGTACGCGGATGTGTTTCTTTCTCGCCTTTCGTCTATCTATGTACTCATACGCGCGCGCGTGTGTATATATACGTGTATATATATATATATATTCTTCTCGGTTTCGTCAAAACAAGGCACTATCATCGCTTATCCCTATTACGCTTGGAACGATGTCCAATTTCGCGTATACCGTGTTCTCATTTCCATTTACCTTATATACCTTGTAACGTTTGAAAATAAAAAAATATCTCAGTATCTAAAGGTAAAGATACCCGACGAAGCAGGCATAAAAGTACTAGAAAATCGGGAAACTCCGGGACAAGAAATTTCAAGAGTGGTAACACGTTCTTCGATTTCGTTTCGACGCTACCGAAATAAAGCAAGGGTATGCACGGCTTTATAGCATCGTTTGAACTGGATAATGTCCTGAGGCTCGAAAGTACTGTGGATAGTTGGGTGTTTTCTCTAGAATCGTTCGTAGATCACTCGTAAAAAGTAACGGGCCGTTTTACGCGATAACGATCTCGATCGCAAAATCCAAGTCGAAACGATAAATCGCGATCCTTGGTTTGGCAACGGAAAATACCGAGAGACGAAGAAGGGGTAACGGTACGATCGATTAATGGTAAGAAACGATATTTACGGGATACCGTTGAAAGCAAGAAAAACGGTAAATAAATAGAAGCGTCGTACGCGTGGAAGAAAAGAAAGATCGAATCGTTTCGATTCGACCGAGAAACAAGAAATGAGGGAACGAAAGAAGAAAAGAGAAAGTAGGAAAAAGAAAGAAAAAAAGAACGAAAAGGGATAAAATTTGCAAAGATGGGTGTCGTTTCGGTGTGTTCCGTGTTTCCAAGAGGATCGCGCGTGCCGATCGGTGAGAATTCGCAAGGTTTTAGGCGCCTTCGTCGTAACCGATCTTTTGATGATGTCGCTTGTAATGTACCGTGAGATTGCCACGTTGTCTGGCCTTGTAAGGGCACTCGGGGCACTGAAACGCAGGAGGTTTACCGCCGCATTCGACCATCTCGTGACGACGCATCGTGCTTTTCCATCGATAACCCTTTCCGCAAAATCGGCACCGAAATTTTCGTTGCTGCTCGTGAGGCACGCCCATGTAAACGACGCTCAAATCACGCGGTTGCGGCAAAACCTCGAACGAGTCGGGAAATACCACCTCGCGGGCGGAAGTACGGGCCCCGCCGCCATTGTCGTTTCCGCTGTCGTAGCTGTTACTATCTCCGGTGTTGCTCACGCGTCTGCTTGCCAAAACCACACCGCCCCTCATCGTGCTTCCTATATTTGACATCGACGAACGACCACCACCCTTCTTGCTCCCTTGCTGCTGCTGTTGTTGCTGTTGCTGCTGCTGCTGCTGCTGTTAATCGGACCGCAACAACGACAGCAATGCAACCATTCCTGCAACAGGTCCCGGCGCCAAGCGAGACGCGAGATCGAGGTAACAGGTTATTTTATTAAATCAGAAGAAACGGAGGAGAAACAACAAACCGCGAATGTTTAGACGGGCGATCGGAGATGGGAAAGGGGGGAGAGAGATGGAACGGGGGGGTGCGAAGTTTCTTCTCGGTCGATGCACGAATAGTTATGCGGTAAGAGAGATCAGTGAGATTAAACCCGTAACCAACCCAACACATAACGTATCAGCCAATAGCCCCGAAAAATAAGTGCGCCCAGGGGTAAAATTTTGCCGTGTTTACGTGAATAGGCGTGAGGTTTCGAGGTAACGGCGAAACATGGAGAGACTCTTGGCTATTTTCCAGCTTTTCTTTTCCCTCCGGTGACCGGTGATATCGGTCGCAACCGTATCTTACGCGATCGTCTCGCCATCTTCCGCGGTTACCCTGGTCGATGAAAAAGATGCCAATTTCCAACCCTCCACAATAAGATAATCAAACAGGATGCTTCGGTCATCGTACAATCATCTGGATTCGTATATATTCTAAACTATATGTATATACACACACATATATACGCGTATATGTACATGCACGTGTACATATGCATATATATGTATGTATGTATCAATGTACAGGTAATAAAGATTGTTATATTCGACGAGTTTGTACACCGTACGTGCGCGTACATCTCTTTTGAAAACGCGCACACGTACTTTTGGAGGAGGAGATACAGACGGACAAAAGTCGTCGTCGTCGTGTTGGTTCTCAAAAATACAAGCAACCGCTACACGTGGTTTGCGTAGTTTAGGCTCGAAAAGTGTATAATAACCTTTCTCGACCACTGGCACGATTCTCGATGGGTTACGATCGCGCGACGCTTTCGCGAAACGCGGCACGCGATGCCCTGAAACAAAAATATCCATCAACGAGTTTAGCAAAAAAAGTAGGCATTTTGCAAGGTTCGTGTAAAGAGATTTCCACAGAAGGAGACCACGCGGTGGTTGTGATCGTGAAACTCGTCGTACATCGACAAACGCTTCGCCTGTAAAATTCAACGAACGATTAGCGATCGTTTAAACGCTGCCGCATTTAGGAAATAGAGAAAAGAAAAAGAAGAAAGAGAGAAAGAAAGAAAGAGAGAGAGAGAGAGAGAGAAAGAAGAAAAGAAGAAAAGCCAACAACGTACGAAATAAATAATTAGACAATTGTAAGAAACGCATACGCAATAACCCATGCGCTTTATTCTTATAATTCTGAAATCATAAGGAACGATTATAGTCAGGAAGAGACACGAATAGGTTTTATTCGTATCGGCTACACAACATCTTTGTACGTGCGAATTCGTCGTTATCTTATCACGGAAAACCAGCGCCCGTGAGACGCGGTCTCCTGAGGGAAAGTAGCAGACCACGCGATCTAGCCTATTTATTTACATAACAGTTGAGCAATTTGCGATGCTTGTGTGCCACGTGAGAGTCCAAATTGAATTTCCTCTTTGAGCTGAAGCGACAGTAGGGACAGTGGAATTGTGGAAGCATGCCGCATTCGAGTTTCAAGTGCCGGTACAGAGAAGAGGCGTTCGAATAGACCTTCTGGCATTTTCCGCAAGGATACATCCTTCGCGGCTTATTCGTTGTCCTAGGCGAACGATGCAGCCGGAAATCTGTGAAAAATCATTGCGTCAGCCAGATTATATATCCGCGGTGTACCACGACATCGAGTAAAAAAATGTTCGAGTTTATCATATACGGGAGCGGGTATGGGACAAGTCAAAGGGGCTAAAGTTGGTGGTTGGACGGAGCAGAGTAGAAAGTAAGAGAAGGAAGAGAAGAAAGCGAAGAAAGAGAAGAGAGAGAAGAGAAAGAAGAAAGAGAAGGGAAGAAAGAAGGTAGGATAAAGGTGAGAGGGTTGAGCACGAAGAAATACGAATAGTAGTAGGGCATTTGCCTTGGTTCGCGCGGCAAATGGAAGCGTGATTGAAGGATTCGAGCGGGAGTGGTGGAGTCGGAATAGATGCGCGACTAGTTGGAACGAATCTCGTAGCGTTGATCTGCGAGGATCCGAAAAAACGGGATGGAAAATCGCGTGGAGAAAGCACCGTCTACCGACGACACGTGGTCGTTCAAACGTTGAAACGTTTCACTGCTGAAAAGAGCACACACGCGTCGACGTCGTAACGTAATCGTGTAACGCATTTTGTATCAGAATATAATGTAACATTTATTTCTATAAAAAGATATCCGAAATAACAAGAAAGATGCCGCGCAAGAACGGTGCACGCGAGTGTGCCTGGACTTTGTCGGTTCGCAAGTGTCGCAAATATCGCAAGTATCGCAAGTATCAGCGAAGAGATTGCACGGGATCGAACGATGCGCGAATCAATTGTTAACGTTGTAGAGCATTTTGTAGTGAATCTGTCGGATGAATTCCTCGTTTCCTGAGGTTAGCAGGACGGGCCAACATTCCGGGTTCTCCCGCACGTGTCGATGCAAAGACTTCCTCCATTTGTACGATTTCGAGCAGGCCAAACAGGTGTTCCATTCTGAAAAAGAAACGCGTTCGTCTCGTCAATAAATACCGATCGAGCGAATAAAACCGAAAAGTACGCGCAGACGTGCTTTAATCTCGCGGCTGGTGCTGGGTTCGATCGTTCGCTTGCTTACAGAAATCAAACTATTCGCGCGATTACGTTATTTTGTGTATGTTTCGTGTGCAGAGTGGGTGGTCGTAGAGGCAGGAGAATTCGAATCGAGTGACCGAACAGAGAACAGGGGACCACCTCCCCTCGTTTCCACCAGCAGGGTATTCGCGTCGTCCTCTTCCGTTACACAACCAAATCCTTCTCGATCCTTTCTCGATCCTTTCCCGATCCTTTCCCGATCCTTTCCCGATCTACCTATGCTCGATCGAACGCGTTTATCATCCATCATCGGGGACGGTTCTCTTTATTTCTATTTATTAGACAACTCGGTGTGCGCCTGCTTTCGGGAGAAACGTACGTCGTATTTTCTATGCGAAAGGGGAGAGTGAAAAGTGCACGCGTCGAGAGACAGGACGAAAGGATTATCCCTGACGGAGACAAGTTTAACGAACGCGCGTGAAAAAGACGACTACGAAGGCGAATTTTACGTGGTTATCGGACGGGCAAAGATATTAAAATCGGAGGAGAAGCCACGCGATTTCACACCGTGCTGATAACCGAGCAGAGTCGTTCCTTTCTCCGAACGTTCGATCTTATCGCGCGGTTTCCGCGTCTCGAATAGACTTCTCGTCTCGACCTTGCTTTCCACGTGCTTTCTCCGCACGTGTTTCGATAAGTTACATCGTAACTTGCTCCTCTTCGGATAATAAGGACACTGGTATTTCGACGCCTGGCCGAACTCCTCCCTCGCGTGTCTCGTCGACGAGCCGTGTAATACGCGTGCGATTCGCGATTAGATAACCTGTAAAAAAAACAAATCACAAGCTTGGATTAGTCGTACGACGGCGAACGATCGTACCTGTTGCTACCTGAATGGTTGTCCACCGCTGCGCACCTACCACCGTGCTCTGTTCGAGGAGAAAGCACGGTACAGAGAGCGGCTGAGCTTCCGTGTACTGGTAATTCCGTTTCACCTCGATGGACGAAATTAAAATAGAAACGAGGAGAGAAGACACGAGGAAAAGCGTGCGACTGAGTCGTTGCTTCGATGACACTTTATTAACCGTGGTCTAGGCCGGTTTACCTCGAAACCATTGCATCCGTGCGATACAAGTATACGTCGATCACGTTATACTTTGTCGTAACGTCGGAAGCGTGGCTGGTTCGTAGCTGGTCGATCACGTGCTCTCGTCGCGATACGATCGAGCATGGAACGAGGCGCCGAGGTATGGAAACGAGGAGAGGATTAGCGGCGAGAAACGATCCGATCCGTTCGGCAGTTGGATCGCTTCAAATCTTCGCCACGCAACCGTGTTCCTTCTTCAAATGGTTGAGCAGGTTGAACTTCATAGGCATGATGCTGTGGCAAAATGGACACGTGTACAAAACTCTGCCGCATTCCTCTCGAACGTGCCGATTTAGAGCCATTCTCGATCTGTACGTTTTCTTGCACTCGCAGCACGCGTGAAAACCTGAAAGGAAGGAAGAAAGATACCTTTGAGTACAACGTTCCGTTCAATGTCGCGTCTTTTCACGAATAAGCGCTGTGTCGCCCCACAAAAGCATCAGCAAAGCATACGCTATTTCCTCTTTTTTCCCTTCTCTTTACCTCCCTTCCTCCCTATCCCTTTCCCTTTCTCTCTCTCTCTCTTTCTCTTTCTCTCCCGCTCTCCCCCTCGTCCTTTTCCTGCACCTCCTTCTCTCGTTTCGACTCGACTCGATCCGACTGGTACTCGGCTCGATTCGATTCGATTCGTTTTACCAGGTTAATTTCCTCGAGATATCCAAAGTTCGCAGCTGCATCGTCGAATCATTCGTAGCTGCACACCTATTTTCATTTCGCGTCAAACGATATTCGGATCAAGCGCGAAACGCTTAATCGTAACGTAACACGTTCGCCGTACGTTTGCGTACGTGCAATTTACCAACGAGGATAGATGATCGATAGGGTAGGAGACGCGTGACGCGTTCCATCGTACCTTTTAGCCGGAGGGAAACACTTTGGAACGCGTCGTCCGATAGCCGGGGGGTTCGAGGAACGGGTGGAAGTTGTCCGATCGAGAAGCGTTCGAGTATCGCGGTAAGAGGCAATCGAATAACCTCGTCGAAGCCTCTTTACGCTTCCATCCCGACCGTCCTTGAGATTCGTGGCGCGAGGACAGCGAGGGCAACGATAAGGCTTGTGTTACCATCGCGGTGATTCGCGGCAAACTTTTCTCTTCCACTCGAACGCCTCGCCGCAGGAGCCGCGAGGATAGACGATCGCTGAAACACGTAAAACGAATTACTGGTTATAAAACGAATCCCACGAGGTTCGGTCCACCGTCTCTCCGTTACTCGCCGTCTAGGTGTTTGCTTACCGTGCTCGTCGAGGAGAAAAATGGAGAGAGGACGTCGAGAGAAGAGGGGAGAAAGTCGGAGAAGGTGGTTGCGAAGAGAAAAAGCTCTTCTGGTCGGATGCCTGAGAAAGATAGCTCTCGTTCGATCGTTTACGATACTCTTCTGTCTCTTTATTTTTGGTATTACGAAAATACATGCATTTACGAGTAGCGGGGTCGGAGTTGGGGTTGGGGTTCGGGTGGTTAGGTGTTAATTCCGCGAAACCGTCGTTGGAGCGAGCGACACGCTCCGCGTTGTCCAAGAACACGACGCATTTCCAGCTGACGCTTTCTCCTTATTTAATTTTAGTTTTCCTTAAGTCTAAGCGGTGTAAGATCAGTCACGCGTTTGCATAACGAACAACTGGCGAACGGGTTTGGTTTAAGAGTCGTCATACGGTGGTTCTCGTCGTCGTCGTCGTCATCGTCGTCGTCGTCGTTATCATCGGAGAATATTCGCGTGGTAGCGGAACACGATCGAGACTGGCGATACGCAACGAGAAGATTCGATCCTCGACAGAGACATCGAGTGCGACTCGGATCGCGACTCGGGACGCGACTCGAAACGCGACGCAAGCTATATACACACACTTTCCATTCGGTTTTCTCCAACTTTACCCCACGCAACGTCCGTATCCCCCTGCTGGCCGGAGCCAGGGGGGAGGGGAAAGGGGAAAAAGGAAGGAGGATGGCGACGACCAAGTACGGACGTCGCGACGCTGGTGCGATAGGAGAGAATACGATAAGCGAAGACCGTTTGCGCGGCGTCGGTGGAGCAGGCGCGAGGAAAGTTGGAGGCGAATTAAGGCAATCGAATGTCGCGCCGCGGCGATGGTTGGGACGCGGCTCGAAGAACGCTCGAAGCGGAGGGTTCAGGTGTTCGGCGACGTGACCTTGAAGTGTTGTTCGGCCTGATGGGCGTGGAGAATGAAGGCCTTGAACGCGGCGAACGGACACAAGGGACACTTGAACTGAGGCGGTTCGCACTTGTGCTTCAAATAGTTGCTCCACATCTTGTAGAACTTGCTGCACATTGTGCAGGTGTAGCCGAGAACCTGGTCGCCCATGTACATCTTCTGGTAGGCTGAAAACAGAGGGACCAAGTTAGAAACAGCGGCTAGCCACGAAAAGCTGCGGAGGAGTAAAACAGGGCCCCGGGGGTTGAATCGCGCCCCCTAGAACGAGAACGGTGGTAACGAACGGTGCTCGGGCAGAAGACCGTTCGTTGGCCAACCCCGCTCGTCGACTCGATCGGCATGGTTAGGAAGAAAAACCGAGGGTTTACAGATCGTCAACATAAAACGCATTCCTGCGGAATCATTTTATTACAGAAATCAATGGTGATCGCGCCCGACTCGAGAGCGCATTGTAACTCGATTCGTAAGTTTAAGATAGGTCTCACTCACTGCCACGGAAAACGGTAGGTAGAGGTTAAAGCGACTTAGCAGCAGCGACGAAATATATCCAGAACGTTGTGAATTCCCGCTTCCTCTTCCATCCCTCCGTTCCTTCCTCCTCCGGGTCGCTCTTCCTCTCCCCACCTCTTTCTTCCTCTCTCTTCCTCTCTCGCCTACCTATTCCCTACGTTATTCTCCTCATCTCGTTCGCGAGTGCCTCGCGTCCTGTCGGACGATCCATTACGCATCGCGAAAGGAACTTTTCTCTTTCTTTCTCTTTCTTTCCCTTTCTTTCGCGTGCGGGCAGAGGGGAGCGTGGAAGAAAGAGAAAGAGAAAGAGAAAGAAGAACTGGCGATAGAAGGGAAATTCGTGGAAAGGTTCTGACGTTTCCTTAAGGATACCGTTTACTAACGGATCCTAATAAGCTCCGAGCGACTGCCTGTTCGCCGCTTATCTATCCCGTCATATCGATCTACCCGCGATACTTGCCAACCGACCGAACGAGATATCAATTGTAAATATGACTGTGATGTCTCTTTTTATGGTTTTCTATGCACCACTTGTGCGGGCTCTTGTAAGGGCACGCGTCGCACGCGAATTTCGGCTTGGCATTCACGCATTCGAACTTTCGATGTCTCCAAAGCGACCTATGCACCGCGTACGCCTTCCCGCAGTCCACGCAAACGAAACTCCTTTCTCGAATCTCCGAATTGCTGCCTGGGCGAAGCTGTTGCTGCTGCTGTTGTTGTTGTTGTCGTTGCTGTTGTTGTTGCTGTTGCTGCTGCTGCAGTTGTTGTTGCCAATCGTTCCTTCGAGCTAGCCGATTTTCTGACTCGAACGCGTAGATGGTCTTGTAAGGCCACAACAACGCTGAAACAACAACAGCAGACTGGTTAATGCGATCGATCGACCACGAACGCCACGAAACGATACGTAACCATTTTTCATCATCCAACACATACATAACGCGATTAACGTATTCTCTTTTCCGTTCACGAGAAATTTCCATTCTCGTTGTCAGACGATTCCGGTACGCGTACGAGCCTGAAACCATCTCCCTCTGTCGGGTTTCCGCTTATCGTGTCAGGGAGAAATCGCGAAAAACAAAACGGGCATCGTCGCTGCCAGCGATACCGTTCTGTTTCTCCAGACGGAGAGAAGAGAGAACGCGTGGTGTGCCGATGAAACCTAATGAAATGGTTTATTTCACCCTCGTACGAGTTACAAACAACCCGAGCATTTCTTATTTATTTCGTCAAACGAAACGTTATACAATATCGGAGGATGCTTGCTGTAAAATCTTTCTAACATTAATACAAATTAACTTACACGAGGATATAATCTACCGAGAGCCTATACGCGCGTTACTGCAAATACGTTCCGTCGTTTTCTTTCTCAACGGCGATTGTGCTTTGGCGGGTACGAGGATCGAAACGTTGGACAAAAACACGGGGTTGTAACGCTGCCTAATTGCGCGTCGCTTTGTCGTATCAATCGCTCCTCGCGATAACCACGCAACGCGACGCGACGCGGCGCGACGACGACGATTCCGGAAACGAAGAAACAAGAGGACAAGTACCTGCGAAAGAACCGCTTCGAGTATAATACTGATTCTTCGAGAAAGAGGGAGGAAGAAAAGAAAAAAAAAGAAAGAAGAAGAAAAAGAAAAACGACGAAAATTTCTACGGAAGATAGGCGTACGATTCTATCGATAGGATTCGTTACGGTTACAAATACGGTCGCTTAGGAATAATAACGCGTTAGACGCGTGTAATCACCGATACGAGAGGCTGTCGATTTTATTCTCTCGCGATATAGGACGATCTAGGATCGCTATCTAGGTCGGTCGTTTAAACTGGACGAGTAAGGAAAGGGGCGAACCACTGGACAGACTACTGCTTCGCTTGGTTCGAGTCAGCCGTACGATGAAAAGTCTTCATGTGCCTTCTCACGCAAAACGAGTAATTGCTACGAAAGTTGCAGAGATCGCAGCGAAATTTCAATACGCCGGTGTCGTGAACGTTCCGCACGTGCCTCTCCATGTTCGCCTTATAGGTGCTCTTGTACGGGCAAAACGAGCAAGCGAATTGCGAGTTTCTAGGATTCATCTTGCAACCGAATTGCACGTGCCTCCTCAGCAAGTTCTTCAACGGAAAGACT
The DNA here is from genome assembly GCA_002201625.1 of Euglossa dilemma. NCBI lineage: Eukaryota > Metazoa > Arthropoda > Insecta > Hymenoptera > Apidae > Euglossa > Euglossa dilemma. Next base: position 384,240 of record NIJG01000025.1, on the reverse strand, counting down.
TTCTTGCAGAAGCCGCACATGTGCCGCTTGTGATAGTTCAACATGGACTGTGTCGCGGCGGAAATCTTCAATTTATCGAATTCCGGGTGAAGTTGCATCCCATCGACCGAACCGTAGCCAGCCACGTAATCCTGTACGTTCCATACTCCTGAAACAGAGCAAAAAGAACGCCGATGAAGCACGAGTTCGCGAATAATCCTCGAGAGACGTGGTTGTTCTCTTCGGATCGAACCAGAACTCGTACACGCGTCGGTCTATCGAAATCTCGATCGACCGGCAACGCTCCACGAGAGCTGCCTTCGATCGGCTCCCGTCCTTCCTTCCGTTGCGTAACTTTACTACGCGGAAAAGAGGGATGAAAAACAAAGAAGATAGGAAAGAAAGAAACGGCGAAAACTCGGTGAAAACGAGGTACGCGTGACCCGCGACAGACCACGGGCATCGCCGTCACTTTTCATCTCGCGACAAACAGTCGCAACCACGAGATTCCAAAGAGAAACACGCCGAAGCTTATCGTGTTACGTGTACATGTTTATTAAATAACTTGAAAATAATATATTTATTAAACATTTTAAAGGGAGAACGAGAGAAAGCAAGAGCGAGCCAGGCAGATACAGGTAGGTAGGATAGGCGAATAGACAAGTAGATAGACAGATAGACAAATAGATAGAGAGATGGATAGGTAGATAGAAGGGTAGGTGAATAGACAAATGGGTAGATAGATAGATAACTAGGCAGACAGATAGGTAGATAGATATAGAAAGAGAAAAAGAGAGAGAGAGAGAGAGAGAGAGAGAAAATTTCCTATCGATTTACCATCATCGACGCAATGACTCGAGATTAAACGATCGTAGGATCTTTGGTGGAATCCACGAACGTGGATTTCCCGTATAGTTCTCAACGGCGGTTTTCGCATGAGAGAATAATCCTTCGGTTTAGAAGCGCGCGATCTAAAATCGGAGGAGCGAGAGAAAAGAAGAAGGGACGGAGAAAGGCTTAGGCTAAACGGGAAGTCGCGAATGCACGTGTCTCATGTGCCTGAAGAGTATGTCCTTTCTGCTGGTCCTGTAGTCGCACAAGTTGCAGGAAAACATAGGTGGTAATCCGCAACCGGTGCTCAAGTGACGCTGGAGACTGGCCTTCCAGGTGTAACCTTTGCCGCACTTGGGACAGACAAAGACAGGTTTGCCGGATTGGTCCGGCGTCAGCGAGTCGTCGAACTGTTGGCCCGACAAGCCGCTCCCTAAAAATCAAAAGCGTTCGCGTTAGAGAATAACGTTCGTCCCAGGCTTTCCCGTCGAATCCGATGTCCGACATCGAGACGAGACTTGACTCGACTCGACTCGACTCGCGTCACTCGGAAAATCTATCGAACAGCGGAGAAACAAGGGAGAGAGAGGGGGCGGAAGGAAAGGAGGGAGAGAAAGATCGACGACGACGACGACGATGACGACGACGGCGACGACGTCCACTGGCGCTGTTTATCGCGCTAGGGGTGAACGGATCAGGAGATACGGTTGAGAAAATTCCGTACCCCCCTCGCACGTGAAATTACGACAATTTTCGTGAACGATACGTTTATTGCATCTCACATCAGCGTCAACAACAACTACAACTTACTGGTAAAACGCACAAGATTCGACGAACCTGCGACGCAGACACCTGTCTGGTTTCGGTGGACGATCGTGATCGAATTTTCGATGGAGACGGGGCCAAGGGGCATATCGGGGGAAAACGGGGGAAAAGGGAAGAAGCTAGATCGCGGAAGGACGCTAATAGATCTCTTCGACCGACGCGAAAGCTGCGTGCTCGCGTACCACGTGATACTTGAGTAGAGTCGGTATTCTGGCTCTGTGCGTGCAATAAGGGCAAGGATAGAGCGGTTCCATTTGGCAGAAAAAATTCATGTGTTTCCGCAAACTCCTCCAGTCGCTGTACTTCTTTGCGCACTTCAAACAGAGAAGCTCGTCCTTGCAACGCCTCCAAATATCGCGCGGCAGTTGATCGCAAAAAAGTGGACCTTTGACTGAAACAGTATCGGAAAGTAGCATCAGTGAGTGGTGATCTTTGGCTGGAGAAGAGTGAAAGAAGGAAGAAACATAACGAGCGTCAACGGGAACGGTTCTAAGTAAGCTATCTTTCAACAAAAGTTAACGATAAACCGTCGAGACGATGCGACAGCGGGACACAACGACACAGACACGGCTTTTGCGAACCAGTTAAGTCAATTCCCACACATCTTATACATATCTATTTATATATACATTTATACGTGCTTGCGTACGTACGCGTGTATCTCTCGATTCGATGATAGTTGGGCGTACTCACACGAGCACGGGAAAAGAAAGGAGAGGCACTCCGACGGAACGGAAGAGATACGCGAGAAAATACTTTCTCTTCCTTCCCTTCCTTCCCTTCCTTCCCTTCGTTTACCTTTTCACGTCGAACCGTACTCGATGTCAAGGGGCGGAAGAGAATCGTTGGGAGCAAGCGAGTTTCCGTTACGGAAACAGGCGTGCGCGAATATTTTCTTTACATCTCGGTGTGCCAGTGTGAAAGAAAAGCGTCATACGAGGTACGTAAACCGCCTGTATTTATTGTTTTCACGCAACACCTTACACAACAACAAAGTTTTCTCTTAGATCGTATTTGTCGGTATCGCGAGTCGAGGTAAAAGGAAAAACTTACACGGACACGAATCTCTGGTACGCGAGCGCCATTAATTTTTCCATTCGAAACGCTCTCCTTCACCATCGTCGTTGCCCAGAGAGATAAAGACAAACGGAGGAGAAATAATTTTCACAGCCCAATCAACTACCAGACGCGCGAGTTAACGAGAAACATTGACCTCGCAATTTCACGATCGCGATACAACCAAGTGTAAACCGCCTTACCGTTTATCATCGCAACTTCAACTTGTCCTACGTCTCACAGTCAAACTGTTCTTTCTTTCTTCCTCTTTTTCCTTCTTTCTTTAAGTGCACCATTGCGAACTTTTAATCCTAATTTTTCTTATAACGCAGTCTTAGAAGATTAATTTAATGATTATGCAACGATATAAGAACAATAATAATAATAATAACGATGATGCAAATGTTGACAATAATAATAATAATAATAATAATAATAATAATAATAATAATAGTAATAATAATAAGAAGAAGAAGAAAAAGAATAACGATGATAATAATAATAACAACAACGGTGAAGATGGCGATAGCGATGCTGGTAATAATAATACTTAGAATAGTAATAAAAATGATAATGATAATGATGACAATAATAATAATAACCGTGTGATAAGTAGTAGTCGTAGTAGTAGTAGTAGTAGTAGTAGTAATAGTACCAATTGTAGTAATAGTACTAATTGTAGTAGTAGTAGTAGTAGTTGTAGTAGTAGTGGTAGTAGTAGTAGTAGTAGTAGCAGTAGTGTAAGTAGTAGTAGTAGTGGTGATAGTAGTAACAGTAATAGTAATAGTAACGACAATAGAAAAGGGATAAAGTAAAGTAGTTCAACGTATTCAGCACCATCAAAGTGTATGTAGTTGAAAGTTAGTCTTTCGAAAAGTAGGCGCCTGATTGGTTGGCGTACGGTGGTTGGACCGAAGCGCCAGACACGAGTCCGCCACATTTCCCTATCCTTATAAATAGCAAAGTATCGAATCGCGTCTCGTGCATATCGAACCGTATACTTTGAAAACCTTTAAAACACCAGATACTACTACGCGGCACACACCTGATAATAACAGTAACAAATCCGACGACGAGAAAAAACCTTAGTAAAGTCAAATTATGCCTCTATACGTAACTTTAAAGCATTCTCAAGTTGCAACGAAGCGTATCGTCTTCTTGTACTCCGGTACATCGTTGATATTCGTATCTAACTATAAGACACTTGTCAAGAAAAGGGCACATCATTTTCGCGAATATCCTGATCGTTGCGTTCCTTTGACTTTTCATCCCGCATTTTCGGTACCACCACCGAAAAATCCTTCTCCGTGTTTCAGTGCCATTTAGAATCTTACCTTACAAATATCGCGCGCGTATGTGTGTATACATATACATACACATATATATTTATATTCTTCTGATAGTCGGAAGCTTATCGAAAGGCCATCGGTATTTCACCCATCGGCAAATACTTATATTCGCGAACTACTCGAATAACGACGTATTTCGCGTTTTTTCCCTTTTGTATGCGCAGAACAGTTTCGAATTTTGCAATCGTAGCAAAAATTAGGCGTCGATTTCGCTTAAATTCCTCTCTTTACGGACTAAATAATCAACGCCAAAAACTAAACATATTCGAAAGAGATTCCAACAACGATCCTTTCGAAGAAGGAAGAAGAATAACGTGAAGAACAAGGAACAAAAACGCGGAAAAAGAAGAAAATTCTCTTCTGGAAGAATCGTTCGTCGCTTTTTTTTTTTTCATTTTCTTTTTTCAACGATTTCCCACCATTACCGAGAAACCAGTAGAAAGAAAAAAGGAGGGAAAAGGAAGGAGAAAAAACAAGAAAAAGAAAGAAGAACGTGTTAGACTCGGGAACTGGTCGGGAAAATCACTTGGCAATATTCTCGGCCAAAGGAACGATATTCGGATCTAGTCTCTACTCGATATTCCTAAAAGTAATCGTCGATTAGTAAACGTTCTCTTCCGAGATGGAGCGTCTTCATACTCTAGAGTCTTCGGACTTTTTTACTTCTACGTGGCACGTGTTCACCGGCTGATACTCTTGAGGAACCGCGTTATTGGCGCTATCGAAACTCTCGTTGTGAAAATTTCTCAGATGTCTGATCAGGCTGCAGCGTTGCGTGAACTTGCGGTTGCAAAAGATGCAGCAAAACTTCCTTCGGACGCCGCACTCGAATCGAACGTGGCGAACAAGATTGCCTTCAGTGACGTAGGACCTAGTGCAACGGGGACACTTCCATTTGCCGCTGGTATTCCTGATTTTTCCTCAGACCGTCCGACGATGACGATTCAGCGTGAATATGTGAGTGTAACCTTTGCCGCAGCTGGAGCACATGTAAGGCTTGTCCGTTTCCGGGATCCACGGAGACGAATCTTGAAAGAGCAGCCTCGGATCACCCGAACAGCTCATAGCCGGATTGAATGGAGGGGCCGAGTTGTTCGCGAGATCGATCGGTGGCAGACATTTTAGGTACATTCGGTAATCGGCTTTGCTCTCTGGAAAAGAAAGCAGAGAAATTTCACACGTTAAGGAGGGAGGAGGCGTGAAAATTCAAAGGAGAGAAGAAAGTTTATTGAATCTGAAAGCAGGCGATAGTACAAAGAATACGCATCGATGATTTGACCTCGATGAAAAGACGGAAAGAAACCGTTGCGACCGGTTCTACGCGATAAAGGGTATGATATCCTGCGCGACCTACCGGATACGAAAATCATATCGATACGAAAAGAAAATACTCGTATCGTGGAAAGTAAAAGGAAACCGATCGACGTTACTTTTTCCCTTTTTTTTTTTTCTTTTCCTTTTCTTCAGGCACCGCTCTTCCTTTCTCTCCCTCTCTGTCTCTCCCTCTCTTACACGCACTCTCGTTATACGAGCAATTGCAAAAGGAAAAGACGTGGAAAAAAAAAGAAAAAGAAAAAAAAAAGAATCGATTACGAATCTGTTGCCGCGCGTGAAATCGAAAAACGAGGACCGGAAAAGGGCTACGATGGCGATCAAATGATTTTTGGGACAAGGGCGATCAGTAATAATTACCGTATACGTACTTGTACATCGAAACGATACGCAGAGGTCGAACATCTTCGATATGGGCCGACGTCGGTTAGAGCCGAGAACGTGTCGTGACAAAAAGCTTTCTCTTTCTCTTTCCTCTCATTTTACAACGTAGAAACGATAAAGATCAAAATAACAAAGGAGAAAACAAAAAGAAAAAGTAGAGCGAGAAAAGAATAAACGTAAACTTTGACAGATGAAACTTGGAAAGATGAAAAAACTCGCGCGTATTCCGTAGATTTCAAAGCGGTAACTCGACAAAAGAAACGAGATAAAAATTCGTATGCGTGTACCGACAGTGTGCGTTCGGTGAGTGCACATATGCGTACACGTCCAATCTTCGAGTGGAAGACGAGCGACCGTTGCGGAAGGTTGCTTGAAGATTGTCGGTAAAATTTTATTGTTATATTTATTATCTCTGCTAGACACTCGATGGCACATCAAACAACTATCGACGTTCTAGGAGACGATTTAAAGTGGACTTTGATAATATATCATTTTAAAACGAAACGACACCGACTACGTTAAACGCGTATCAGCCGAAATCTTTTACAACGTGTCAAAGTTCAACAGGTATCTGTACAATCTGCGTAACGACGGGAAAACTCGACCGATTTCAATGTCCGTACGCACTATGCACGTGCTCGTCGTCGCGGCGAACTTTGGCCAAGTATCTTCGGGTTCGACGATGCACGCTGCTCGCACAAGTTTCGCGGTCGTCTTTCTTCTTCCCCGTCTTCGCGTGTAGCCGATCTTCCCAGCCGACACAGTGCGTAGTCGAGCGGTGAGAACTCGCGATGCATCTTCGCGATACGTTCTTCGCCGGATGGATCATGGACTCTTCCGAGCGCAGAATATCTTCCACCGGTCGAGATTCGTCGCCGTTTCTTCCAGCAGACCAATAGACAGAGCCACGAGCCATCGGGGGACGGGGGTGGGCTGGTTTGGTCAAAGTGCTGCGAGTAGCCGGTAAAGGAACCCTCGATACGCACTAGCGACAACTAGCCGCTAACACGCCGCTTAGAAGCCGCTTAGAAGCCGCTTAGAAGCCGCGTGTGGTCGAGGGTGGAGCCAGCTTCGCGAGACCTAGAAGAACATTAACAGCAGAGTCGCGTTAATCGCGAATGAAAATTATGGAGAAACACAGTCGTAGCGCGCAGGTACCAACGGAGGACGGGCCTGCCCCGATTTCAATCGGAATCGAACGGTAACCGAGCGATTCGGCTTCCCGTCTCCTGGCCGTCGATTACCTGTTACCATCAAATATCAAATTCGGATCGAGGGGAAGAATGGACACACGAGCAAGGCGAAGCAGAGTAAGGAGCCACCTACTACGTTCGGATCGACTGGAACAGGAAGCAAAGCGAGGTCTAACCGGACACTGACAGGCGTTCCTATCGAAATTTCGAAAAGTTGCGAGAGTAGGAGTAGGAGAAGTTGAAGTAGGAGAGGGCGGAGGAGGGTGAGAATTTTCTAGCCGACTCCGAGGACGGCGTTCTCGCCGATTACGAACGAACGAGATCGCCGTCGAAAAGGATAGAATCGAAAATGGGAAATCCTCTACAACATGAGACTAGGTTCCACTCCGTTGACACCGTCGATCTTATGAATCGCGGTCAGATGACGTTGCAGGCTCGTCTTCTGAGTGAAACTGTAGCTGCAGTAGTAACAGGGAAACTGGCGTTTTCCTCCGCATTCCCACTTCATGTGCCGCCTCAAGTTGCACAGCATCGTGTATCCCCGGCCGCATTGCTGACAGGTGAACCGAGACCTCGCGAAACCTGTCGAACGAAAAGAAAAACGCTGCTGTCAGTCATTTGCATCGGTGCTCGTACCGCGAAAACAACCGGGAAATATCGAGAAAATATCGATTGTTCCGACTTAGACGGAGATTTCTAATCGACGATAAACGTGTCACGAGTGCTCTGTTCTTCGTGAAAATTCCCAGGCAATGGTGAAACGAAGAGTTTCGTTAATCCGTCGTAACGGACCCGAAATGCTTCCAAATTAATTGCCAGTCTCAGCGAAGATAAAGGACAAAAAGGAAGAAAAAGAGAGAAGAGATGAAAGAGAAAGAGAGAGAAGAGAGGAAAGAAAAGGAAAAGTTCCAGCTGTGAGACGATGGCGATGGCGATATAACGATGACGATGACGATGACGATGACGGTTTAAACACGTGTGTCTATTCGAACGCGAGGAACGGTGAAACTGGCAATAACATTCGTCGGCGCGTTACGTCCGGTTAAACGTCGATTACGCAAACTGAAAAGCAGCGAGGACAAAGATCTTTTCTTCCTTTTCTTTTCTCCAAAACGCTGTTCCGCGCTTGGAACGCGCTTCCGATTAATCGATCGCGATTTCGGTTTTCGCTTCCACGTGTCAAATGAATCAACGACCAAAACGATCACGACTGGTAAGATAATCATCGTTTATTCAATTCTACATGGGGAGGGAGGACGGGGGTAGCAAGCACGCGAGTAAAGGCACTGCGAGGCATAAGGAAACCGCGAAACGCGTCTTCAAAGTTTGACGATTGTCGTTTGGCGACAAGTGAATCTTGGCGTGTCGGTTATTTGCTTCCAAGTAGCTCTCTTCTTTTCTTTTCTTCTTCGCTCGACGATCGGCCGTAATTATCTTCACAGACGAAACTGTCAACGACATGCACGCACACAAGCACGCACGCACGCACTCACACACCGAGAGCTGCATCGTGGACACCTGGAAAAGAACGTTGTAAATATTCGTCAAGAGGATAGAAAATAGATGGTAGAGAATTCGTAGTGGAGTACGAAAACTCGTTCGGCGTTGGAAGCTGACGGTTGGAAATATCGTTGCTGCGAACCAACGCGTGAAAAACCAGTGGTGGATGAAGACGCAACGTTCTCGTCAGCGTTCGTTTTCTTTAACGATTTATTGCTTCTTTACCGCTGGATCGAAGAAACGTTACATGGAATGGATTCTCCGTGGTGGTAATCGTGTGGCGCGTAGCGAAACGTATCGCTCTAAAGGAACGAAAGCACAGACAAATGCGGGAGGATTCAACTGTAAGAGGATCTCATCCATGTTTTTCGCGGCGGTACGAAGATGTTGTGCGCGTTTAGCATGTGTTGCCTTAGCTTTCCGTTCTGCGTGTATCTCGCCGGGCATAGGTTACAGGCAAAATGCTTGTGTCCGCCGCATTCGAATCTCAAATGTTTCACCAGATTGTGTCTCATTTGATACGATCTGCCGCATCGGTAACAGGTGAAAGGTTCCGCGTAGCATCCGTCCCTCCATCCCCTCGCGGTGCTTCGCGCTTCTGCAAAACAATGAAAATCAACATGTCAACTAGAATTTATCTTGTTCGACGAAGTAAACCTTGGACAAAAAACAGTCAGCTGGTATTACGAGTAAGATGCTCTCTCTAACGATACAGCTACCAGTCTCTCCCTCTCTCTCTCTCTCTCTCTCTCTCTCTCTCTCACCCTATCCCTCTCTCTCTCTCTTCCTTTCTCTCTTTCTCTCTCTCTCTCTCTCTCTTTCTCGCTCTCTATTGTCTCTGGCCGGTGCCACTGTCAGGCGAGGCTCGATTTTGGGCAATGAAAGGAAACGGGCTTTTTCTTTATCTCTCCCTCGCTATCTGTCTCTTTCTCTAGCGCTTTCTTTCTTTCTCTGGTATGTAAATCGTTTATTTCGTATCGTTGGTATAATAACAACAGATGTCTATCGTAACGTAATCTTTGGCTGCTCACCTCGTCTTATCGCTTAGCGCATAGTCGAAAGGGAAACGAACGCGTAACTAGAAGCTGTCGCGCGAAAACTCTATCTAGGGTTAAAGTGTTAACGCGCGTCAAAGTCTCGGAAATATCCGAATTGGTTGGAACCGCGAATTCGGAATGGATAGATTCGCTAAGGAAGAAGGGCGGAAAGAAAAGAAGAGAAGAGAAGAGTAGAGAAAAGAAAAGAGGAGAACAGAAAAGAAGAGAAGAGAACAGAAAAGAAGAGAAGAGAAGAGTAGAAGTAGAAGAAAAAGAAGAAGAAGAAGAAGAACGGTTCACAGTTGTCGACCGTGTCTGGCTTTTATCGTTGAGGAAAGATTCGCTTAGGAACGGAAAACTTTGGCGGAAAATAAATGCGGTGTGCTTGGAAAAGATGCCGACGCAGTCCGATATTTTGCCTGTACGACGCGGGACAAACGTGACACGTAAAGTTGCTTCGATCGCCGCACTCGAATTTCATATGAGCGGTTAAATTTTTCTTGGTCTTATAAGTTGTTCCACACCGCGGGCACCTGACAGGCGTGAATTGCCTGCTTACGAACCTCGTGTCTGCCACGTTACTCTCCAACGACCGCCTCCATCCGAATCCTAGAAATAAACGGTAGAACCTGTTAGAGAAGCGGACAAACTCTAGCCTATACGACGGTACACGATTTACGAAAAGGACAAGACATACACTGGGTTGAAATTTCCTATTCGGCTTTCGCGTTCGGGCAATCCCACGTACCATTTCCAATCAACGAGAAGCGGATAGGAGAAATCGGTCGACCAGAGAGAGAAGATAAACGCGTTTGCTTCGCATTTTTTGACATAGAAAACGTGTGTGCCACGTTCTTATTCGATTGATAGAATTACAGCTTGCGTGTTTGGACGAGTAACGCCGCTTCCAGTTGACGCGCTGCGAATTTCGCTGCTGGTTTTCCATTAGAACGGCCATTCCGTTCTATCGTACACGCTGTATGTCGCACATTCGCGAAGAAACGTCGCAAGTGAGAGAGGTGATGTGGGGTTAGGTTCGAAGGGTTGAAAACACCGAAAGAAGCACGATGGCTTTGTCTAATCCTAAGCAATCGGGAGAAAACGGAGGCAAGAAAGTTGTCAATGCTTGGTTCTAACGTGACGATCGAGGTTACTCTTCTGGGAAAACCTAAACTTGCAGATAGGACAAACGAACTTTGGTTCGACGCCGCACTCGTAATTGCGATGCCTCCACAATGAAGTGAAAACCGCGTACACGCGATTGCAATTCGGACAGACGTGTTTCTTCTTCCTTCGTTTCTTATCCCGGCCCGGCGGGCTGCTCTCTCGATGGTTGTTGCACTCGTACACTCTGTGACGCTTTAACGAGGCCATCAGCGCGAAATTTTGATTGCAATCGGTGCAAAGGTAGTTTCTCGGACCCCAACGATGCGCGTCCCCCTGTTCTTCCTTTAACGTCATGGACCGGAGTTTGACGCGAGACGCGATCGGCGCCATCGTCGTCATCGGCATCACTGGCAACGTAGACTCCGCCCAGTCTGAGCTGAAGGTCATCCCTGGAAACGAGCAAACGGAATAAAAGAGATTTTTTAACTTTCTTACTGATAGGCGACACGATGAGTGCCTGCCGCGTCCTAGGATCTAACATTCCCTGGGAGATCGGACGTGACGCGATGCGAGCGCGCGCGCTCGCTGGTCGTTCCCGATCGAGTCATCGAGAAACTCAGGAGAATGTAAAATACACAGGATTCTTTATTTACAGGATGTTCTGCGCATCTACAATGGTAGTAAATAGTACAGGATGCGAGGTTGCGACGATAAGACGATATGCCGTGCGGAAACGCGCTAGTTCGCGAAGGATTTTACAAGTTTTGCGAGAAATCGTGATACGAGGCGAACATTGTCCCCTGAATGTGAACGTTCCCCTCGACGTCGGCAAGAGCGTCCACCTGTTGCAATCTATAACGCGGATTTTGGTCGTGAAGGTGCTGGTGTCTGGCCAGTATATGTTTCATCAGGCTGTCCTTGTATCTGGTCCTATGCGGGCAGAAAGCGCACTTGAACTTGGGATCGATGCCGCATTCGAAATCGTGATGCCTCTTTAGATGATGCTTGTGCTTGTACGTTTTGCCACAGGTGGCACAGGTGTGCTTGAAGACCGAGGTGACCGGATACTGGGAGGACTCGACTGAAACAGACACGAAATTCCATCGGTTAGTCGAGATCGACCATTCCCCGGGCAAAAAACTTTTTCCCAAACTTAAGCGTCGTCGGACGATCTCGAAGCACTCTCGTTCCTCGAACCTTCCGACGAACACGAAACGAAGGAAGAAAAAAGATAGGAGGTTGCGGCTCACGGAAGGGGATCATTAACGCACCAAACATAGACAACAGACAAACCTTTGGTATAGAACGTGACATATTTTTATTTCGATTCGTGCCACTCTTTTCGTCGTATCGTCGACGACGAAGCTCACAAAAGCTGGTCGCTAATCGAGGCTCGTCGTCCTCGTCCTCGTCCTCCTCCGTCCTTTTCTTTCCGTGCCTCTATCCTTTTCCCTTTCTTTCTCGCTTAAATCCACCCGCTCGGGAACCGAAGCAACGAAACGAGGACGGAGATGGATCGCTCGAGAACGCTGTTTTCGTCCTCTCTTTACGCCTCTCCGCGCCCGCGATCGTTCTCGGCTACGCCTACGTATCTGTCAGAGAGGAGTCCGAGAGATAGAGAGAGAGAAAGAGAGAGAAAGAGAGAGAGAGAGAGATCGCTACGCGTACACGATGTCAGTTGAATGCGTTGGTCGATGACGCGCGTTTCGATCGTTCGGGCGCGCTTGGGCGACGGAAAAGATCGCGAGAGATGGCTGGTCGTTCAGGGATTTCCCTGTTGCCTGATGGTCGCTGTTCGCGGCGTGAATCCAGATCTGGCATGCTTCATCATGTGCACCTGAAGATAGGACCTGTAGGTTGCTCGATAGGGACAGAAGGTACATTGGTGCATCGGTTGTTTACCGCACTCGTTTATCACGTGTCTCCGTAGATTCTTCATCTGATGGTAACGACGATCGCAATTGTCGCACGCGAATCGACCTTGTCCGCGCGATCTTCTCCGATTCTTCGGCATTCGGCTCATGTAGAACCTCATTTTCGCGTAATCTGCAACCAGGAAGAAAGATTCGGTTAAGTTGCCGGCTTGGAGATACCGATCGTCGGTTCCTTCGATCGTCGTTGAACGTATATCGCGACGAGGAGGATAAAACGTCGTTGGGTCGATCGTTCGATCGGCGGATCGATCGAGCGAGCAAACGAACGGTCGCCGAGCAATCGACCTACCTCTAAGCGTACGCGGCCAAGCCGTGCGCTCGCGAGAAAACAAGAAAGCCGAGCAAACGAGGAGTGAGAACCTTTTCTCTAATTTTCTCCGAAACGCCGTGATATCGCGCCAGAAACACGGGACACGGCGTTCTCGTTTACATGCGGATGCTATCGCGTGTAACGCGAACGCGATTTCCGCACGTCCTCGAATCGGCCGGCCGGTTTTGGGTTAGGTCACGGCGCCACGTGGGTTGGTCAATTGGCAAGCTGCGAATAGCCATCGAGATATCTCGGACGAACAAGTATATTTGTTGAACAGAAAGAAAAAAGTTGAAATTACATGTCACCAGCTATGTATAAGATCGGTGAACGAAATACAACGGTGTATCGTATCGTGCGGCCTATGCGTATAGCATTTGTCTTTTCTTTTTTCCTCTTTTCTCTTTTTCACCTTTTTTTCTTTTTTTTTTCTTTTTTGTCGCGGGACTATCATCGGCAATCACGGGTATGGAAGATTGGGATGAATATGCGTGATGTGCTTCGATATGCTGCTCCTATACTTGCTGCGATGCTGACAGTAGGGACATTTGTGCCTGGGCGGCTTGCCGCATTCGATCGTTAGATGACGTCTCAAAGATCGTTCGACCTTGTAGCATCTACCACACTGGGGACACCGGAAACGAAGAAGGTACGCTGCGCTAGCTTCCGGAAGTTGTCGTTCACCTTTCACCCGTGGCTCAAACTTATCCGCGCGGCCGAAGCTGCGCTCTGAAATCGTCGATCGTCCGGTTAGATGATCGTTGGGTGCATCGTGCAGCCGTGATACGCGGGAAGAAGATAGAAATGGAGAAAAAACAGAGAGAGAGAGAGAGAGAGAAAGAGAGAGAGAGACAGACAGAGAGAGCGGAGGAAAGAAAAAGATTCGGACCGAGCCGAGAATGGGGAATGAGAAACGAGGCCGACGATTACCACGAACGAAGAACGTTGCACCGACAAACGTCAACACGTTCGTGGAAAATAAGACATCGAAGAAACAGACGAATGTCAAAGTTCCATGTTTTATTAGTACGAAATAGGTACGGGCGCTATAAAGGAATATTCGTTCTCTAATTTCTGATCGATCGTTCGAATGCGCCGCGACGCGCGATATAGTCTATGAGAAGTGAACTTTGGCTGGGAAACGATTACTCGCGTCGCGCGGCGCGATTAATACGACATTCGGGTAACTTTCTCGACATTCTCGCGACGAGATCGAGCGAGAAATCCTCTTTCTCGTGCTTCGTCGCTCTATTAACGGAAATTCATAAGAGTGACGGTTCGCGAGAAAGAAGATCGCGGCGTGAACGTCGTCTAGTTTGAGAAAAAAAAATATAGACTCGCTATGGAAAAGTAGAAACTTTCGGCGAGGAGTTTAAACGAACGCGTTTATACGAGCGCTCTCGGCGACGCGAGACGAATCGTGGAAGAATAAATTCGGGAGAAGATGGCGTAGACGGAAAGTCGTCGGTGTGGTCGGTGTCGGCGGTGGTGGCAGCGGTGACGGTGGTTGGATCGTCGGATAAGTCGAACGGCTGGAAAGGCGAATCAGTTGCCGGTGTCCATGGACGATGAGGACAGCTTATTTCCATTGGGCATCGCGTAGAATTCGCTGAGAAGTTTCATATGCCTGCCGTTCAGATGGGTATTCAAGCTGGACTTGTGCTTGGTCCTGTAAGGGCAGAGAGGACAGTGGAACTTTGGTTCCACGCCGCACTCGTGCTTCAAATGCCTCGCCAGGCTGGAGTAGTAATTGTATACTTTGCCGCAGTTCTTGCACGGATAGGTGACTTTCTGGCAGTTGAGGTAGCCCAGCGAGTGAGTCTCTGAAAAAATGCGAAAGACAGAAGAGATGGATATTAGAAACGATCAGCGAAAACGCCGGGCACTCTCGCGCGGTTCATTCGTCTCGGTCGTGATTTTTCCCCGATCTCGCTCGAGACGAGCGAGAAACGATACGCTAGCTTACGGAGAGGAGAACCACGGGTTACACCGGTTCACGATCATCCACTGGGAACGGGAAGTGAAACCGAAACTATTTGCCAGGGTGTCATGCAATTTTTCTCCAACCGTTTCTCTCCGAAAACGGGAACAATCTATCTTCTATACCTACGGATCTCATTTCACCCAACTCGACCACGTTTCCTTCCTCTTCCGGTATCCGTCCTCTCCGATCGATACCTTTCAACGGTTACCTCGGCTCTATTACGAGTAGCTTACTACCCCCGATATATACATACACACGCATCTCTCTCCCTCTCTCTATCTATATATATATATATGTATATATATAATATATGTACGTATGACGAACGAACCATACTTGACTTTTAACCATATTTATATCCTTTTATTATTATTACTATTATTATCATTATCATTATTATTATTACTTTATTATCATTGTTACTATTACTATTATCATTATTATCGTTATCGTTATCGTTATTATCATCGTTGTTGCTATTGTATATACATATGTGTATTGGTGTCGGTGTGCGTGCACGCGCACGCGCGCGCATGTGTGTAAACGAAAGAACCGTGATAAAGTTTCGTCACGTGGGACATAGTTATTCCCGGATCGCGTAAGATCTCGAATCGTTTCGCACGCATTTCTCCATTACAACTTGTATTCCCAGTTTGCTGTAACGATGAAGACCAGACTTGGATATGCAGAACATTTTTGCCGCCTTCCTCAAGGATAACCCATTGGCCACTGCTTCCACGGCTGACTTGACGCGTTCGAGTTCGCATTTCGTGTATCTTCTTTTCAGAGATCTCGATCTTCCGCCATTGCAATACCGTCGTCCTGGAACACGAATTAATCGCAGTTGTGAAAGAAATACAAAAACATCGCCATCCACCGTCGAAGGTTACCGTTAAACTATTCCCATCCCCATCTCCATCCCCATCCCCATCGCCATCGCCCCCAAAAAGAAATAAAACGGAAAAAAAAGGGAAAAAGAAAAAGGGAAAAAATTGAGGCAATCCTGGTCCTTGCGCCGTTTGTAGAGAAAAGAAAAGAAACTATATAGAGGCACGCGAGAAACGAAAGAGAGAAAATGGAACGGTACCGATCGGGAAAGAGGAATCGGAGAGAGAGGGAAAGAGAGAGGGAAAGAGAGAGAGAGAGGGAAAGAGAGAGGGAAAGAGAGAGAGAGAGAGAGAGAGAGAGAAAGAGAGTTAGAGAGAGAGAGAGAGGACGAGAGAAACGCGTAGCCTTGAACGTACCTTTGACAAGTTGGAATCGCGCGAAGGCGTGGCGGGCGTGGCAGTCGTTGCGGCGGCAGAGGGTGAAAAGAAGGTGAAAAGAAGGTGAAAAGAAGGCGAAAAGAAGATGAAAAGAAGGGTGAAAGGAAGAAGGCTGGAAACGAAAGGTTGGAGAGAGGAAGGAGAGGAAGTAAAGGAGAGAATGGTGGAGGAGCCGGAAGGAAGCTCGGTGGCGAAGCGAAACGTAAACGTTTTGTCGCGAGTCGGACGATGAAGGGGCGAGAAAACGCGAAACAGCCCGGAACGATACGGATCGAAGATCTAAACGTCCGCGTGAATCCTCTTCATGTGAGACTTGAGGTTCCACTTTCGATTGCTCCTGTAACTACAGTAAGGACAGCACTCGGCTTTCTTCTGGCCACAAGACGCCTTTACGTGTTCCACCAAATGATGCTTCCAACGATACGATTTCGAACATTTCGAACACTTGTATCTGTCGGTGCTTTTGTTCCGGAACACTCGGACAGACTTGCGATCGGACCCGAAATAACTAGCCTCGTAAGAGCATCTTTCCGAAGGAAACTCCTCCCTCTCGGTTACCGTCGTAGGCTCGAATACCTGATAGTCCTCCCAAAGGATCAGTTCACCTGAAACACAATATCCGATTCGTCATTGGCCGTGTTCAACGCCGAAAGGATCCGCTCGCTGCCTTTTCCTCCGTCCAGGCTCGTTTTCGAACGAATCTAACAGGGCCTTTTACGCCGACCGACGCTTAGTCGGACAAAAGATGACCGAGCGACGGGGGTGGTGTCGTACGACGGGGACGGGATAAGGGATCGTACGGTTGTTCCGGGAACGTTGGATAAGTACATCATGCGGTACCGAACTTTATTTCCTCTTTTCCTTTTTTCTTCTCTTCCGCTCAAACGACAAGAGCACCGCGCATATTTACAAACCGTGACAAGGCAAAGGCTTACACTCAAAGCGTTTTGCGCGAATCTCGGAGATGCTAGAAAACAGGCGTGTCCACGGTGTTATTTCTTTTCTTATTCTTTTCTTCTCCGTTCCCTCTCTCGTCGCGAGTAGCAGTCCGTTACAGAGCTAAAAGGTATTGTTGGCGCGAGATTTCGTTTCCAGTGTAAAATTCGAACAGGCAAAACCGCTCAAACGGCCGCGTCTACGTCGTTGCAGTGCATACGACTGACGTGCTTCTTCAAGTTCGATTTCTTGTACGTGCGGAAAACGCAATACGGACAACACTGCTGCTTATCCTTGCCGCAGAATATTTTCTGATGTTCTACCAGGTGACCCTTTCTCTTGTAACTTTTCAAGCATCTCAGGCAAGAATACTTATACTCTTGCCTATCTTCCTTAAAGCCAGCCGTCGCGTATTCCACGCTTTCGGACTCGTCCTCCTCCTCTTCCTCCTCGAACGTCTCGTCGGCCACGTCGGCCGCGGCGACCACGCGGTTCTCTTCGTTTGCCAGATTAATCCGTCCAGTTGCCACATAGCCCACGGTCACCTCGAGCAACTCCACGCGTTCCCCGATCCTTCCCTCGCCCCTTTTGTATGCCTTTACAGAATCTGAAACAGAACATCCACTGCGTTTACATGGATAGATTACACGCGAAAACGTACGATCCCTATAGAAGGATATATCAAAAGTTCCACGGATTTCCATTTCCTTTTTCCCTTTCCGCTATCGTATTCCCTTTCGCTTTCGCTTTAGTTTTCGCTTTCGTTTCCGCTCTCGCTTTCGCTTTCCCTCTCGCTTTCCCTCTCGCTTTCTCGTTCGTACGAGCGTCTACTTCAACGACCGGTCGCACGCCTTTTCCAAACGGAAACTCGCAACTTTCCCTTTAAAGCTTCCTTCTTCCTCGGCAGAAAGAACGAAAGCCGAATGGTGGAATTCGTGGACCGCGAGTGATTCGATGTCGATCGATTTCCATCGCGTCGTCGTTTCGCAACGATCGTTAAAGTCGAGCCTCGCTGCTGGGACGAGAGAAAGAAAAGAGAAAAATGGAGAAATGGAGAAACGAAGAAAACGGGGGCGGGGTGTGGGCAAGGGAAGAGAGAGAACAGAATTCGCGTGCCGCGAAAGAAAACGAAACGGGGCAACAAATCGTCGAAGAATCTTTTCAGAACGTTGGATCTGTACACAGGTATTTATTTAAAAAGCAATCGACTGCCGGACATCGTTACACAGGAACACTTAACCATCGCTGCGCAGCATTCTTGCTCGATCTAATAGACTTACGGATCTATCGAATCGAATGGATAAGATAGACTAGATGTTCATGCATCGTAGACAAACGGCTCGTACATTATTCCTTCTAAGCTATCGATAACAAGTACGATTCATCTTTCGCGTTCATACGATTATACAAAGAATGAGATGAAAGGTGACTGACATTCACTACTCGATTAGCGTGAATAGCTATATGAAATTGAATTCGTTACGTCGATACGATTTTAATCGATCGTAGTTTGTCGCGCGACAACGAACGGTTTCCTCCCGCTTCTTCCACCTCCTCTTCTTCCTCTTCTTCTTCTTCTTCTTCTTCTTTCCTCTCTTTCTCTCTCCTTCTTCTTCTTTCCTCCCTTTCTTTCTTTCTCTCTTCCACCTCTTCTCCTCCTTCTACTTGTTCCTCCTCTTTCCTCTTCTTATTCTACTTCACCGCATCCTCCTGCCATATTCTTTCCACTCCGCCATCATCGTCGCCTCCATCAGCCTTTTCTCTCTGTACACCTCGGATTTAGAAAGGAAAACAGGCTTGAAAGAAAGGCCTCTCTTGCAGCGAAACGTCAAAGTTTTCTCCATGGGTCGGGAATGTCTCTGGCCGATCGAGACACGCGAGAGAGGAAATCGAAGGTACAACGTCGTAATTACAATTCTACCGCTGGAACCGCGATACTCGAACGATTTCTACAGGAAAAGACGGCTGCGCGAATTCGTGCTTATCTTTGCTAGGTTCGCTTCGATATCAAACAGGTAGGAAATCGGTTGCTAGACTTTTACTGCGCTAACGTTACTCTCGCCGATACGGTGAAAAATCGTGACAATAGGTACGAAGAAAACCGTGGTTCGCACCGAACGCGACTAACCAACTATCGATGATCGATGCTACGTAAACGGCGAATCGATTTACGGGGAAAGAACGAGAAAAGGGGGAACAAGAGAAACGAAAAGTAGAAGCAAAACGTGGGGCGAAAAATCAGGGCAGGGAGGAAGAAGAAGAAAAAGAAGAAGAAGAAGAGAAAAAAAAGAAAAAAACAGCCATTAGACTAGATTGGATTAACCGAAGAACGATAACGGTTATTTGCAGAGTCGCGGTATCGCATCGATACGCGACAATGATACGCGATAATAATGCTCGAACGCAAATCGACACTCGACGCAAACCATTACAAATATTTAATCCGTCGACGACGATAACGCTTTCGGAGATGCTTCGTCGTAACCAGGTCGTAAACAGGTCGTAAACAAAGGGAGAAGAAGGGAAAGGTGTTGGAAACGTACCGATTGGACGAGGAGAAAGGTCGAAGGAGAAAAGAAGAAAAGAAAAAGGGGAAAAGAAAGACTGGTTTGGGAATAAAAGTAATAATGCGTGGAAGAACGAGTTTAATCGCGAGATCG
Organism: Euglossa dilemma; assembly: GCA_002201625.1. Lineage (NCBI taxonomy): Eukaryota > Metazoa > Arthropoda > Insecta > Hymenoptera > Apidae > Euglossa > Euglossa dilemma. The sequence continues at coordinate 364,558 of NIJG01000025.1, read as the reverse complement.
AAAAACTGCGTGGCTTGGTACGAGAATCGGTGAACGATCGAAAGGAGCGTGGTAGACGATAATCGAGGTTCAGCGCGATCGGTCGTCTACTTGATGTTGTGCACCGAGAGCAGGTGCTTGAGAAACGAGGCCTCGATCCTCGATCTGTAAGGGCAATACTGGCAGGAGAAGTGAGTCTCAAGCGTAACCATTCCGCAGCCCATCTTCAGGTGCTTCCGCAGATTCGACGCCCAGGAATACATTTGTCCGCAATGCGGACAAACGTGCAGCCGCGGCCTCACGATCGGGAATAAGGGAGCATCTGTAAAGAAATCTCGATTAAAGAACGATGACGAAACGAGCCGGACAATGACGCGACGACGTGGCGCAAACAGGAATTAATTCGGCAGGTTCGAAAGAAGGACAGAATGAAACAAAAAGTAGTGGGAATCGCAGCGGCTAGCTTCTAGACATCGAAGCGCATGCCTTGCCGGGTTATTAGAACACAGAGGAATACGGCGACGGCGACGACGACGGCGACGGCGACCACGACCACCGTGTCCCGTGTCTCTAATCGTCGAGTAAAACCATACGCGCGCGACCACGCTCTCTTGGAACGAGGAAAACCGCGAAGCCGACTCTATTTCGTCGGTGCGTCGGCAAAACTAGCACGCATCGAGACGAAGCGGGCCGCTTCGAGATTTCCTCGAACAGAGAAGCTCTTTTCGATTTCGAGCAGCTAGGAAACGACGAAAGATGCTGGTTAAACGCGCAACACCTCTGCGCCTATACTTACGTTTCCCCCGTTTCCGTTCCAAAACAGAACAAAGAAAAAGAAAAAGCGAAATTTCGTTTCGTTCCCGTTACTCGTTACTCCCGCTTTGCCTGAAAAGACAAACGACAGACCGAGCCAAACGACCACGGAATCGCGAGTGTTTTCGTTCCGAAGGATAGGTTTCTTTTATTATTTTTTTTTTTCTTTTCTTTTCATTTCTTTCTTTTTTTTTTCTTAGAACAGAAAAATTCCACTTTATTGTCAGAGCAGATCTCGTTCACAGCGACGCAAACACGGGGTCCGATCGGGAATGAATCCAGCCGCTAACGCATGTGTATCTGATGTTTAGAGAACAGATGCCTCTTCAAGTTTCCCTTAAAGTTCGATTTATAATCGCAGATGGTGCAGTAGAAGTTGGGTGGTTTGCCGCAAGCCATTCTTTGATGGAGTCTCAAACTGGAAGGCCAAGAGAATGGTCGGCCGCACCACTCGCACGTATACTTGTTACCTGAAACAAAAATCTTAGTCAGCGTATCGCAAACACGCGTGCCGCGATGTCTTGTGTCCTCTCCTCCTCCTCCTATTTCTCCTTCCTCTCCTCCTCCCCCTCCTCCTCCTCCTACTTCTCCACCTGCTCGAGCAGTCCGCTTAGTCTAGTCTCTGAGGCGCGAGAGATCGGCAAGGATCGCGTATCGGATCCGTGCCACTTCACGGAAATCGATTCGAATCGTTCGTCGACATAGATCCCTATCGACGAGCGTTACCGTGCAACGAGGTGCAACTAACGGTGCGTGACGGAACCACTTTTCCAACCGTCCACCTTGCAAGCTGCACTCCAATTCTCCTTCTCCTTCCTTCCCTCCTCCTTTCTCACTTTTTTTCTTACTTTCTTTAACCGACGACAACCCTTCGTTGCACCTCGGGCATCTAAATCGACCTGGCAGCGTCGTCCGAACAGCTACTCCGTTTCCAAACTACCCTCCAACTCGGACTATTCGGCCAGGATAGCTCTGAAAAAGAAGGAGCGTGGTTTATTTCAAAAATCTTTCCCGTTTCACCAGCCAAGGATAACTCGAATAAACTCCCGACAGCCGCTCCTGTCGGAACAGAACGCGTTCAATTGTTTTTACAAACGTCGCTTTTTATTCTTCGTTATATTCGTTTGGCACATGCTTTATACAAGTTGACGACAGTTAGGCGTACAGTGTGGTCGCTAAGTCTCGTTTTCACGATTCGAAGGGTGAAACGTCTGTTCGCAAACGACGACGACGACGACTAAGACGATGGAAACGACGACGACGACGAAGGCGAAGACGAAATCAAAGACGTCGGCGACGGCGACGAAGAAGAAGACGACGACGACGACGACGAGGAAGAAGAAGACAAAGGCGAGAACAACGACGACGACGATGCGACTTTGTCTCGAATAGCAAGCTAGTTGGCTTCTACGCTATTGTCGCGACTCTATGCGAGAACAGAGTGTTTTCTAATCGATTATTTTCTTGGGCTACGCGTCGACGTTCTTTCTTCGGAGAAATAGAGTGGAATAGAGAGTGGAAAGTGGAGGAAAGGGGAGGAAAAGGAGGGGAAAATAGCGGAGCCTTCTAGATGCTACTCGAGAACACGTTCTTGCCGGGATGATTGGTTCGAATGTGTTGATAAAGATTGCCCCGCTGCTTGGTTCTATGGGCGCAATAGGGACATTTGAATTGCGGCTCCTTGCCGCACTCGTGCCTGGTGTGCCTGACCAGGGTGGCGCGGTGCTGATATCCCTTGCCGCAGGTCTCGCACCGATACGGAAACTCGACTCGCTTCGCCATCCAAAGGGCCGTCAGGTCCTTGATCAGAGGCATCATCGGGTAGTTGCAATTCCTTTGAAAGTTCTTCGGCATAGTCATACACGGGATCGGTATGTCTGCAAGTCACAGGAAGAAGAAAACGGGGGGCGTTAGTTGACCAGCATAAACGGGTGACTCTTCGAATTGGGAGATGCTTTGACAGACAAGAAATCCAACTACGATCGAGAACATTTCGTTTAATTGCGTTTCAAATACGGCACACACACACACAATTCTTTTTTTTCCTTTTTTTTCTATCTTTCCTTCTTTTTTCATTCTTTCCTTCTTTCTTTTCTTTTCCTTTCTTTCTTTTTTCATTTTTTTTTTCCATCAATCGACATCGAGACTACATCGAATGGAACATTTAAGATTCGAACGAAAAGAGAAAAGAGAAAAAGAAAAGAGAGCGTGTCGTTTATTTTTTTTCCCCCACTGTTTTGTTTCGTTTTCTTCCTTTTTCCCTTTTCCTTTTTCGTTTTTTTCTTTTTCTTTTCCTTTTTCTCCCTCGTTACCTCTCCGTCTTATAGACTAGCTCTAGCGAGGAACAACAGGGAGATTGATCGACGTAGAAAGAAGGCAAGGTAGGAAAATAAAATTGCCGGTAGTAGTAGTGTCGGAAAGAAGGGTAAGCTACTCAATTTCCGTCGACGTTATAGACTTCGAAGACCGCAGGGCGCAGGGTTGGGTGACGGTGTTCGATGTGCCGGTAAATCTGGTCGACGGTACTCCCCACGGCGGTGTCGCAGTAGGGACACATCTTCTTCGACTCGAATCCGCACACTCGGATCATATGTGTACGAAGATCGGTCAAACGATCGAACTTTACGGAACACTTTGGACAGAAATTCGACCTTCCCCGGAAGGATGATGAACGATCGTTTACTCTCGAGCAAAGATTCTCCCTCGCTCCGTGGATCCTTCCTCGTCCGCGCCTCACATCCGCCCCGAGGTTAAACAACGCGCTTCGACGCGAACCTGAAATCGAACGTGCCAATTAGAAATCTCCCATCGCCTCGCCAAATTCGTATCTTTAAAATTCGACGAACGAGTGTCTCGTCGTCTCGCCGTACGATCAAATGGGCAACAATCGAAGCAGCGAGGACGCGCAAAAGCTTCGATCAAACCGTACTCGTGCCTTTGCGCCATCCACTCTTTTCTCACTTGTCGCAACTTTTTCTTTTCTCTCTCTCTCTCTCTCTCTCTCTCACCCTTTCTCTCCCTCTTCACGCACACACTCTCTCTCTCTACTGTCACGCGTACAATTTGGATCACGGTATGGAAGGTGAGCGAAAAGGTGAAAAAACGCGTTCTTTTCTTTCTTTTTCTTTTTTTTTCCTTTTTTCTTTTTTCTTTTTTTTTTTTTTTTTTTGACCAAAACGAATCAACGTTGCTCGATCGTTTTCTTGCTTCGCTGCTCGCTCGTTTCCTCGCTTCTCTCGCTTCTCTACTCCGCTCGCCTTTATCTCTCCGTTTAGCAAACGCGCTCTAAAATCTCTAAACGCTTTCGTTACGCATCTCGAATACACGCGGGTCTCACTTTTTCCACTCTCTCTCTCCCATTCTCTCCTTCTCTCCCACGCGCTCTCTTTATCTATCTATCTATCTATCTATTTATCTATCTATCTATCGTCTATCCATCTATCTATTCGTCCGTCTGTCTGTCAGTCTGTCCATCTATCTAATATATCTATCTATCTGGAAACGCAAAAGCTGGCGCATCGCCGGCGGAGATCGCGTACAAGGATTGATCGCGCGTGGAAAGAAGTTTGACTGGAATTCGGTGGAAGATGGTAGTAGGCACGAAGAAAGAAAGAAAGAAGGTCCGACACGGCGATACGGGAAGGAGAAAGGGGGAGGAAGGTAAAGAGAGTAGGCGGCCGGCGTGGCGAAAAGAGGAACTGGTAGAGAGGCGAACGGGGGGCGCGTGTGCGGTAGGATGGCGATCGACGCTCGGCTCAGTTGAGATCGATCACGTACACGTTCTGACCACGATGGCACTGGCGAATGTGTCTGTAAACGTGACCGCGTTGTTTCATTCGCGCGGCACAATAAGGGCACTGAACTCTCGGCTCTTGTCCGCACTCGAACTTGGTGTGCCTTTTCAAATGCCAAGCGTGTATGTAACTCTTGGAGCACCTAGAGCACGTGTGCCTCTCGATGTCTCGAAGGGCGGCGGCGGCGGCGGCCCTTCGACGCCTCGCGCCCAGCGGCTTCTCTTCCTCGTAATCGAAATCCTTCGTTTCTTCCATCACCACCGAGCAAAGATTCTCCATATCGGTTTCGATCTTGATCCTCTTGATGTCTAAAAAAAGAAAAGTAAAAAGGAAACGGAATTAGTCGCAGTCTCGGCACGTGTTCGCGCGACCAGCCAGAATACACGGAGAAACAAAAATGATGGAAGCGATTATCGTTACGAAGAGGATCGGGTTATCGCTTGTTATTTATCCCGCCACCTTGTCCCCCGAGAAGACCGCGCAAGCTGGCGTTATCAGTGTCTTTCACAGGCAAAACTCTGGCAAAACTCTGGCAAAACTCTGGCAAAGCCACGGAGCTCCTTGGCCCCGGCCGCCCGGAAACCCACGGCACGCACCGTGTCTCCTTTCCCTTCTGTCCCCTTCCCCTCCTCTTCTCACCCCCTCGGATCCGAGAGAAAAGAAAAGGGAAAACCAACGCGAGATCCGCGAGGCCCGCGAGAAGCTAACCGATCGCCAACGAAATCCTCTGACACGCTGACGCAATGCTTTATTCGCATTTCACATTGGTACATTCGATTAAAACGAACGCGTCGCTGGCAAGCGTGCTCTCGCACTCGCGCGCCACTTGCGCGCCGTTCGCTCGACGGGCCTTTCCTCCCCAAACGTCACGAGCGTATTCAACGAGACGAATCGCTGACGGATCGCTGACGGATCGGTATCGCATCCTGTCGAGGCGACAGCCGCGTGCTTCCTGCTCCGATCGTCGGGACCTCTCTTCGTAAACGACCACGACGACCACCACCACCACCACCGCGATACCTTTGCGACCTCTAATCGTGGCAAGAAGAAAACCCTCGAGAATCGCAACAACGAGAGAATCGGAAGAGAACCGACGACGAGGACGAGGACGACGACGACGACGACGACGACGACGACGACGATGAAGGCCAAGGCCAAGGCAAGGGCGAAGGCGAAGGCGAAGGCGAAGGCGAAGGCGAAGACGGAGACGGAGATGGAGACGGAGACGAAGACGACAAAGATGAGGAAGGTGAAGAACGATCTACGAGCGACGGCTCGTCATCAAGGCGAGTCGATAATGTAGATACGTTGACCGGAATGTTTTCTACGTATATGCTCGTGCACGTGCGCCCTTTGCTTGCTGCGAGTGCCACAATAGGGACATTTGAATTTCGGCGCTACGCCGCACTCGTAACGAAGATGACGCTTGAGACTTTTCACTACGGTGTAACCGTTCCCGCACTTTGGACAAACGTAATTTCTTGTCTTGCTTGCCCTGCCTCGATGCGATCCGCACCCGCCCTCCGACGTCGGGAACTTGTTCGCCTGCTCGTGCGGACCGGCACCGTAATTTCCGTAAACATGCCGGATCCACTCAACCACTGAAAGCAAAAGAGCGCAACCATTAGCCAGATACGAAAACCGATCGCCAAACGACAGCGAGAGAATACCGACGCGTCGCGGCGACGTATTCGTTTATTCCTCCTTTACGATCAAAACTTTCTTACACACACACACACACTCTCTCTCAATCTCACTTTAGTCTCAATCTCTCTCTTTCTCTCTCTGTTTTGGTGTTCCGAAAGAGAGAGACAAGGAAAAAGAGGACGCGACGACAGGTGGTGGGGGGGAGATGGGAGCAAGATCGTGGTCGAATGAAACGTTTATTACTTTGCATGCGAGTACAAGTATGATGGTATGGTACTATCGTGCGTCGGACGAGGAGGGCCGGTGATCGAGTGGGAATCGCTTAAAATTTCAGATCGATCACGCAAACCCTGTTGTCGGGATGTTTCTTCCGAATGTGACAGTAGACCTGAGATGTCTGTTTGCTCCTCAGATTGCAATAAGGGCATTTGAATCTAGGCTCGTGCCCGCACTCGTACTTGTAGTGACGGTTACGATTGCTTTTTAACGTGAAGCCGTGCAGACACTTGGGACAGTAATAGAGCAAGCGATTTCCTATCTTGCTCTCGGGTGTAACCGCGCTCATCAGCGAGTCCAACATGATCAGATCTGAAAAGAAGAAACAACCATCGGTGAACGTCTGTCCGACCAGTTCGTCATGCACCTTTTATTTTCCTCCCCCTCCCTTTTCTTTTCTTTTCTCCCTTGCTCTTTATCGTTGGTCGATCGAAGAAATCGATTCGTCGGCCGAACTACGCGTACACCACGCGGTGAATTCGTTAGTGCAACGAGAGCGAAAGCAAGACACGTAGCTGTCCAACCAAAAAGGATTCTCCCGATTCGAAAAAGCGACACGAGGCAAAGACGAGAAACGGATACGAAAGAGGAAGAAAGAAATTAAGGGGACGGGATGAAATGGAGAAGAAGAAGGACGAAAACGAGAGGTAGAGAAACGGGAAGAAACGGAGACACGAAAGAAAGGAAGGAAGGAAGGAAGAGAAAAACTCGGATACGTGTAAAAGTGTATGCGTGTAGGTGTGGATAATCGAGCAAAGAGGCGGTATCGATGCGGCCTAGAATACCGGAGGTTTATCGCGACGAGACTAATCGAGAAATAACGACGACGACGACGACGACGACGACGAAGACGACGAAGTAGACAATGGCGACGGAGAAGGATAGATAGAGATAGGATTAGAATCGAAAGGGAAAAAGATAAAGATAGCGTTGGAGAGAGAACGGAGGAGCACGCGGACGACGAAACGAAGGCAAACGAAGGCGCGGAGCGTGACACGCGTAATCAAGCGCAGGTAGAATCGGTGGAGTGTTTGAACATCGATTTATTACTTGTATCTTACAATTCCACAGCGACGATGATACACGATCACAAAACATCGTGGAAAGTGAGGAGTAGTAATTGTTTAGACATCGAATGTTATTCGCGAACATTTATTCGTAGTCGAATTCCCGAAGGAAACGATCGGCCGGTAGGTGACCGAACGGAGAAAGAATAACTCGTTCGTACGAATGAATGGAAACGCGACTATAGCCCGGATTCGATCGGGTGTACAGTTATCGATAAACGCACTTAACGCTATAACATCGTCGTTAATAATATCACAGCAACAAAAACAGTCGGCCACTAACGTCGAACGTCTAGGTGCAGGTAGAAGAACGGGAAAATCGAAGAAAACGTCTGGATTTCAACGCGAACGGCAACGCTTTCGTCGTGCGCCGTTACGCGCTTCACCGTACAGCATTTTAAACCCAACTGCTCGGTAAATTAAACGCTTTCCCGCGAGGTCATGGCGGCTACCGTTACGGAGACCCCGATCGCGACCTTGACCGCGACCCCGACCCCGACCACGCGGAAAACCGAAAAAAAGCTCGGCATTTAGCTTTCCATCGCGATTATTCCGTGGTCCGATCGAGGAAACAAAAGCGAGAGTTCGCAACGTTTGCCCCGACCGCTTCACCCTGTACCGTTCAGTCTTGACGCGGAAAACGTACCGAACAACGCCTATTCCCGACCGCAAGCCGACCGCAAGCCGACCGCAAGTCGACCCGAAACGGTACGTTTTCCTGTGCTTATTCCCTCCTTCGAACGCGCAACCATACGCCGGACGCAAAATTACTCGGAAACAACTTTTATAATTATTCGACGAACGCGTATTCGCTTTCCTTTCCAAAATTCCCTCTTTTCTTTTTCTTTTTCTTTTTTTTTCCCTCCTTATCTCATAGCCCGTGTTCGATTTCATCGGCGAAACCGATTTCCTTCGCTATCTTACGAACGTTAAGGATGTCGTTATTATCGTTATTATTACTATAGTTTTTATCCACTCTGCGCTCTCTCTCTCTCTTTTTCTCTCTCTTTCTCACTCTCTCTCTCTCTCTCCCTCTCTCTTACTCCTCCCACGCGCACACTCGCTTTCACTCTCGCTATCACTCTCGCTATCACTCTCGCTCTCAGTTTCAGTCTCGTGCAAACGCTCCGTGTTTTTCCGTCTCGAATTGGAAAACGCGCGCAACTTGGTCTAGTAGGACGTCTAGGAATCGAAAAACGTGTCGCGCTACAGCGCGGACGCATCGTGGAACTTTGAAACGCAGTTGCACCGAAGCGTCGTTACGTTCGACCGATCGGGCGGAGAGCCTCGTCCTCAACGACCAGACCTTTCCCGTAGAAAAAACTAGCCGACGCCGATCACGTCCGATAGCTAAAAAATCGAGATTCGTTTGAGCATTGACCCGTTCCACGATAATACCTCGTAAACGATCGTTCCCCTAATTTTATAAAACATTTAAAAATTCGATAACAACGGAAAATAGATGTATACACGTATCGTGTTTATATACGCGTGATGCGTGTGTAAGTGGATGCGGATGTGTCATATGTGTACATATATCACATATATGTATACGTACGTATGTATATAGGTTATTTTGCTAATCGGAGGAAAAGTCGCAAAAAGCAGCGTTCGTTCGTTCGGAGAAAGTGTCCGAGGCGAACCGCGAACCTTTCGCGAGTCTCATCTCTCGAAAGGGACAGAGAGATCTCCGGGGAACCGAGCGAAATCCGCGGCAGGCGAGGAAATCGAAAACGGCTTTCTTCTTCTCGGCTGCCTTTTGCGACACGGTCGCACGCTGAACCGACAGAGACGTTGACGCGCCAATAATTTCCTTTTCTCTCACGAACACACACACACACACTCTCTCTCTCTCTCTATCTCTCTCGCTCGCTCTCTATCGATTCGCATCGTCCCGATATCCGCTTCAGTTCTCGTATTTCAGGTGCACCACGTAAACCCTCTGACCCGTGTGCCTGGTTCTGATGTGAGACATCACGTTGGACGTTTGTTTGCTACGGAACTCGCAGTAAGGGCACTGGAATCGCGGCGCTTGGCCGCACTCGTACTTGAGATGCCTGGTCATGTTGCCCTTGACGGTGAAGCATCGGCCGCACTTGGGGCAACCGAACGGTTTTCTGAAGCAATCCGCGAACGATCCTTTCGCGTACGTGTTCCTCACCCTCGCTTGAGCGTAGTAATTCGGCAGAGGTCTCGGCACCGAACTACCTTCGCTTCCTCCTCCTCCACCTCCTCCTCCTCCTCCTCCTCCTCCTCC
>NIJG01000025.1:286154-354668 GCA_002201625.1 Euglossa dilemma | reverse complement strand
CTCCTCCTCCTCCGCCTCCTCCTCCTCCTCCACCGACGCCACCGCCACCGCCACCCCCGCCACCGCCCGCGGCGCCGTCGCCTCCACCGGCGCCGCCGGAATCGGTCGCAACGGCGTCCCTGTTGTTTCCCTCGTTGTCGAATGCCTTGCAAGATTGTAAAACGAAGTTTAGATCCAACTGTGGAGCCGCGGCATAGAAACCTGAAACTTCAAGATCGGCTGGTTAGTCGGAGCGTGGGAAGAACGGATGATCGGAGTGATTAGTGAAAAGATCGGGAACGCTGGATCGTCGGTCTCAAGCCGTTCTCTCGTTTAGAGACACCGCGATCGGTTCAGGATCGTTGCAAACAGTCCGGGAACGCGGGCGAGAGGGGAAACGAGAGGAGACGCGAGAAAGTATGGGAGAGAGAGAGAGTATTGGTAGGTGGATTGGTCGGATTCGGATCCGTTCGAGCATCGGAAAACGGAAAAAAAGAAGGATACCTTAAAAAGTTGCGGATGATCTTCTAGATGAAAACGTCGAGCCAGTTTCGATCATTTCCGGAACTTTCTTTTCTTTTCTTTTTCTTTCTCTGTTTTGCCTTTCATACGCGTTCCTTTTTTCCCTACCCCCCCGCCCCTTTTAATATAGACGTTTATATATATACTATATATATATAATATTTTTTTTCTCTTATCATTTTTAACTTTTTTTTTTCTTTTTTGCGAACCCTTTTTATCTCTTTTTTTCGTTTTTTTTTTTTCTCTTTAATTTCCAAGTTTCGAAAGAAGCGACTCGGAATCACGCGGACGATTACGACGAACTTTGTTCGTTGAACTTTGTAATACGTGCTAACGCTAGAGATGCGTCTTAAACTACGTTAACGGTAATTAAATCTACCGAAATCGATGCGTCGTTGCGTGCCATTGTCTTCGAGCGATGCTTGACGACATCCTTGATGTTCGCAGGGAGGTAACGCGGACGAAAGAAGATTATCGGCTGGTGCTTATACGACGGCGTGCGCAACGGCAAAAAGTTCGCATACGAATACGTATGTATGTATCATATAGAGTACGACAAGAGAAAGATTGAAACTACGAAAGATCAATTGCGTGTACGTGACATGCGTGCGTGTATTTATTCGACATCGATCTTGCGCTTTGACGCGATACGTCGACGCGAAACGCTCTCGGCAATGTGTACCGCGCGGGATCGCCGCGGGTCGTCGCGACGACCGCGCTGAAGCGGAAAGACACGTTTCCACGAAAACAGAAGCGAGTAGAGTAAAGTGGAAAAGCGAGCGCGCAATTTACACTGAACGAGATCGAGCGTAAAACGGATGGATGGTCGACGACGCGCGGTTCGTCGAACGTTCAACTTCAGAGCTTCATGTCGAAGATAAACACTTCCTCTTCCGGATGTTTCTTCCTGATGTGGGCGTAGACCGGCGAGGTCTGTTTGCTACGTAGACCACAGTAAGGACACTGAAATCTTGGCTCGTGACCGCACTCGTAATTCACGTGCCGATCTTTGTTTCTCTTCAAGGTGAAACCGCGACCACACTTTTGACACTGAAACGGTTTCTTCTTGTCGGAAGCGTTTATCTTTAAGCCCCTCCGTTTCACGGTTTTCCCCGATTCCAAACGTTTTCCGATTGTTCCCGATCGGCTCTTGAAGATTAGGTTTTGTCCGAGCGGAGGCGGAGGTAGAATATGGAATCCTGCAACACGGAGACATAAATACTGAACAGGATACTCTCTCGACCGTTGTACAGGGAAGAGACTGTACGCAACTCGCGGCATTTCTCGCGGCATTTCTCGCCGCTCGGCCAAACGACCACGCGCGCGTTTCGTTCGAACGCGTCGCGACCTCGCTGTCGTGCGTAGCCTTCCTTCCCAACTCGCCGCGATCCCACCATTTCCTCCAACGCAACGCGTTCCATCAAATCCCTTCGTTATTCCCAACCCATTCTCCAACGAGTCGAACCATTCCCTATTCGCGACGTCGCGGAATCTCCTTTCGCGCTTGTTAACTACCTTCGACTACCACGACGACGACGACGACGATGACGACGACGACGACGACGACGACAATTACAACGACGAGAGCGTCGAAAAGGACGACGACGAGAACGTGGAAAAGGACGACGACGATGAAGGCGACGATGACGACGACAACGGGGACGGGGACGCAACGCTTCCGAGAACGGAACAAATGTCGCAGGGGTTTGATGGGAGGAGGGATGAAAACCGATGTTCTTCTTCGATTTATCACGGAACTTTATTACGAGCAACAACAGTGTGAGGAGACAATGGAAATCGAAATATCCGAATTACAATCGGAAGAAACCGTTGAGCCTTCGGTCCCAGAAGGTCTGCGCGAGTTGTGGATGGTGTACGCGTAAATGACGAATCATGTGGGACTTTTGATAGTTTTTCATGGTGCAGTGAGGACACTCGAATCGAGGCGGCTGTTTGCATTGGTTCCGCAAATGCGACAGCATCGATTTCTTCCACTTGTACAGATTGTGACAACTGGGACACTCGTACATTCCGTCTCGTCTGATGATGGTGAATTCTCTGCCGGTACGACCGTGGAACCGCTCTATTTCCGTCATTCTCTCCTTTCCTCTCTCTGAAACAGATACAGAGAGAAAGAGAACGTTATTAACGGTGAACCAGTCGATTTCGACTCGTTCGCGGACTAGCCGAACGGTCGCCACGTACTTTTCCGATCCCTTCTCGTAAATTCGGCCATGCCTACCAGCTTGGAGAAATCGCGAGCAAAAGCTCCGCGTTGTTTCTCTCCAGCCGTATACATCCGTTAATTTAATCGCGTTAACGCGATCCTCGAAAAATGGATTACCCCTTGCGCGTAATCCTGTTTTTCTTCCTGCTCCGTCTGATCATCGACGCCGACGCTGCCTCCGCCGCTGCTACATCGTCGCTGCATCCGTCGTCGCCGTCGCCTTCGCTTCTACCTACGTACCCAGTGCGTTATCTCTTAGACACGCCGTCGTCGTCGTCGTCATCGTCGTCGTCGTCGTCGTAGTGCAAGAAACGGGAAACTTTGGAAATTAATGCAAGATATTTATTCTAGGTTTAAAAATTTTTCGATGCTCGTTGCAATCGCGAAAAAGTCGATTGCGAAATTTCTTATATATCGTGAACAGAGTGGAAAAAAAGGGAGATCGAAACGAGAGGGGACGAGATGATACGCGACGCGACGAGAGGAGACGGTCGCGCGAGCATCGGTTTCGTCTATGGCGGTCGTTCTCTGGTTTAGGTTTGTCGAGCGCGAGGTGCGAGGTGCGAGATAAGGCGAAACGCGCTCGCGTGACCGTGAGAGGCTGGAGAGAGCAACAAAGGGTGGAGGAGAATCGGTGGAGGTTGACGCGACGACGAAAGGAGAGTTATTTGTTTCGATGATCCTGATGGTAGAGTTTCGTGCCCGTCGCGATATCGATGCAGTAAAGCTCGTGTTTCAGGTGAAACGTGCGTATGTGCGTCCACACGTTGGTACGTTGGCGAAAATGATGCTTGCAGTAAGGACATTCGAATCTTTGAGGAGTTCCGCATTCGTACTTATAATGCCGTATCATGTGACTACGATGTTTGTAGCTGCGGGAACAATTCGGACACGGGTGTCGATTTCGTTCGTACGTCTGCCTCGTGGTCCGTTTCGTGTTCCAGTTTCGTCTTCGGAAATCTGCAAAAGAGGAAAGATTTTCGTACGATTAGTGGTGAAAGAGAGCCGAAGGATAGGGTGGACACTGGGATAACGAGCGGTCGACGAGAGGCAGAGTTGGACTACCGGGATGGCGTGTCCGGCCACCGATTCCTCCTACGATCGTAGGAGAAGAAACACGAGACGAAAAAGAAAAGGATCAAAGTGAAACGAAAGCGTGAACCAACAGCGGCAGCGGCAGCACCAGCAGCAGTCTTTTCCACCTCTTTTACTTTCTTTCCCTTCTTTCCCTCTTCTTTACCTATTCGTCCTCGCTTATACGTCGCGCCTCGATCGAACAGTCCAACAGAGATATTCGCTAAACGGACGGTGATAATGGCGGCGGTAATGGTGGCGGTGACGGCAGTGAAGGTGGTAGTGGCGGTGGCGGTGGCAGTGAGAGAATAAGAGGAGAGGAGAGGAGGAGGAAGCGAGTCAGCCGATGTTGCTATCGCTAAGGAATCGTTTATTTTCTATACAAGTAACTACGAATAGAAATGTACACAATATGGAAAGGACCGGTTCCGATCGCGGAATCGATCTTACACGCATTCTTCGCTACATTCGCGGCTGTCGCAGCGAAACGGTACAATTCGAAGCGTAATGTTCGGTTACTAAAGCGTAGGAAGGAGATGGCGACGACGACGACGACGACGACGACGACGACGGCGACCAAGTCGATGAATCGGAGGACGCGTGATGGTAATCGAGAGAATGGTGGCGCGAGGAAATATCGGACGGCGCTCAACCCTGTTGAGTGTCCAGAGCGTAAATCGGCCGATTGCTGTGATTGCTCTTGATGTGCGAGTACACGTGGGACCTGTGTTTGCCGGTGTACATGCAGTGCGGACATTTGAAACGCGGCGCCTTACCACATTCGTACTTCAAATGTCTGTGCAGCCCCCGATACCACTTGTAGGTCTTCTGACACTTTGGACAATCGAAGTTACCTCGGGATGCGGTGTTTACTGTCGGGTGCATACCAGCGTTGTAGCGTCTTCGTCTCCGATCCGGAGCCACGACGGTCAGGTAAGGCAATGTCGACAGGTTGAACATCACTGGAAATTACACGGTAGTTTTCTTGGTCAGTTTTAATATTTACAGGCAAACATTAGCTCGACGACACATAAAAGAGCAGTCATTTCATCGGAAGGTTCTCTTCCTCCCTCGTTTTCTACCGATTTCGTTTTCTCTTTCTATCTCTCACTCCATCTTTCTCTCTCTTCCTTTCTCTCGCAATTTCTCTCACGCACGCACGCACACGCTCTCTCTCTCTCTCTCTCTCTCTCTCTCTCTCTCTCTCATCCCCTCCGGTTTCTCGGTCTACGTCGACGAGAGTTGTAAGAGTACAGCAACTCTGGTCCGCGACGAGTAGGCAAGCGTAAAAAACACGTAGAAGCGGCGACCGTCGAATCGATCTAGCAAAATGTGTCACGCAAACCTTCCTACCGTCGAATGCACTGTTCGGAGAAAGAAAAAGGGTGGAAAGCGGGCGGAAGTGTCGCTTTGCGCTTTATTCTTTCTCCAAGGTACGAAGAAGGAGGCAAGGACTAAGATGGAAAAGCGATTGGACAGTTTGGAAGCGTCTGAACGACGACGTTGCGTGGTCGCGAGCGTCGCGGATAAACGACCACCCACCGATACACCGATCCACCGTGTATTCTTTCCATATCCGATCGACGATACCTGAAATCAAATTTAGCAACGTGATTAGCCAACCGCACGCGCCTTTCTTTTCTTCTTCTTCTTCTTCTTCTTTCATCTATCTCTACCTCGCTCTCGCACTCACATTCGTTCGCTCATTCGCTCTTTCTCTCTGTCTCACCCCGCAACACGCGCGCTCATCTCCGCGTGAGATTTTCGTAAATGAAGAAGACTCTCCGATGTCTGGGATTGACAAGTTTTATTATTCGGTTCCTCTGACACATGGACGAAAGTGAGTCGAAGCGCGTATTCGGAGATTTAGTAGAGCCGTTTAAAGCACAACACCTGACCAGGATGATACTTCCTGATGTGGGCGTAAATGTTCTGGGTAAACTTGGAGGGCTTGTCGCAGTAAGGACACTGATATTTCGGCGCCATACCGCACTCGTGACGCAGATGCCGCGTCATATTTTTCTTTAGGGTGAAACCGTGATTGCAGCGTGGACAATAGTGACTCTTGTTCACCGAATACACTTTCCGCCGCATCCTGGGAACGTTCTGGCAAACACCTGAAATATCGAAGAAACGTGTTAGCGGGAGACCGCAGGATATCGAGGACTGAATTTTTCCAAGCACTTTCTGGTCCAGCAGGAGCGTGTGCGCGTGCATCGTTCCAGAGTCGTCGCGACGATAGAGAAAGTAAAAGAAAATCGAGGCTCGAATGAAATTGAATCCGTTCTTTAGAGATTCGTCGCAAGGTTTGTCGCTTTTTCTTTTCTGTTCTTTTTGCTTTTTTTCTCTCTTTTATCTTTTTTTTTCTCTACTTTATTTCTCTTTCTTTCTGGATCGGCAAAGAGGTGACGCGACGTTCAACGAGGATCGTCTCTCGAGCAGTCGTGTGGACTCGAAACGCGAAATCCTCGTTGTACGCGTCGATCGACCAAAGCTGACTGTAGTAGTAGTAGTAGCAGTAGTAGCAGCAGTAGTAGTAGTAGTAAGTAGTAGTAGTAGTAGTAGTAGTAGTAGTAGTGGTAGTAGTAGTAGTGGGACGATTTACCGAAGGAACAATGCTACCAGATACTGATACAGAAACACACATATATTTTACATTGGAGACATGTGAAAAAATGGTATACACACGATCGTGGTACGCATATAACGTCGTTTCGTTTCGAGTTTTATCCTGGTTGCCGAGATTCGAGCTCGACCCGAGAATTCGTTTCGGTTTCGTGTCGGTTTTGTGTCGTTCGGTTTCGTCTGGTCTGTGTACGCGTGTATACGGGTGTACCTGGGATCGCGCTCGTCTCGTGTCTCTCGTCCGAGAGAGTTCGACGTCGTTCCTTCGCCCAGTGAGAAACATCGATTTTACATGTTTCTACGAGGATCGATGGAGGAGAAAAGTTTGATCGCGTGTGCCTTGTATCCGGCATGCCTCGATCTCACGTGTCTATAAATATTGGACGAGCACGAGGCTTTCATTTCGCAGTATGGGCACTGGTAACGATGTCCTTGGCCACAAAAGTAACGCAGGTGCCTGGTCATGGTGGTCTTCTGAGTGAAACGACATCCGCAGTTGAGACACTCGAACCTTTTACGCTCGTTCGGGTAATATCTATACCTGTTCAAGAGGTTTTTCATCTCCGGCGAATAGCTAACAAAGTCCACGCTGTTCCACTTGTAAAACTGCTCTCCTCTATAGTTATCTGAAAACATCAAGACACACGATGGTTAATCGACTTTAAACCCACCGAGCCACGGAGCTACGAGCTTTATACCGTGCGAGAGAGAGAAAGAGAGATAGAGAGACAGAGAGAAAGAGAGAGACAGAGAGACGGACGATCGAACAGTCGAACAAGGGTGGGCAAGGAGCTGAAGAAAGAAAGACAGAAAGACAGAAAGAAAGAAAGAAAGAGAGAGGGATACGAAAAGGCGAGAGAAGATTCGTTTTTGGAGAATAAGTGCGCGCACGAATAGAAATGAAAGATAAAGAGAGAGAGAGAGAGAGAGAGAGAGAGAGAGAGAGAAGGGTAAGAAAAAATGAAAAATACAGCAAGAGGAATTACCAATCACACGCAACGCGTTCTAGGCACACGATGGAAACGTAAGGAAAGAAAGAGAGAGAGAGAAAGAGAGAGAGAGAAAGAGAGAGAGAAAGAGAGAGAAAAAACAACGGAAACTGAAAGTTCATCGAGTTTTTTAATCGTTTCAAACACGTTACATGATGCTTACGAGAATTCCTTTACAGTTTTTCTTTTTTTTTCTTTTTTTTTTCTTTTTTTTTCGTTTCCTTTTTCTTTACGTTTTCAACGATACCGTCGAGCTTCCAAAACGAACGCTCGCGACTCGACGATCGAGAGATTGACTAGAGAGAGAACGACATGGACGATGTTTAGGGGAAAACCTCGTGTTACGCGATTCGTCGTGCTATACGTCGTGCTATTTGTCCTATCCCCGGTGAGAGGGAGAAAGAATTTCGGTTGGAAGAAGAGTCGGGAAAGTAGAGTGGCCGCGATCGCGATTGGACGGCGAACAAGATGGAAAAGAGCGTGTTCTACCGGTGGAGAAAAGGATGCGCGCGGTCGCTTAAAAGAGTTTATTGTAATAAACTTCTTTCCCCTCGTGATAACGAGTTATGTGATATTTGACGTTAGACGTGTACGTGTAACACTTGTTGCAGTAAGGGCACTGTATCCCTCGTATCCCGCACAAGTGACGAACATGGTAATTCAGATCTTTCCGCCTTTTAAACGTCTTGCCGCATCGATTGCAGTCCAAATCGTGGTCGTAGAGAAAAGCTCCGACGCTTTTCGCGCTACAAATCTTGCGTTTCCGATCACACGCGTGCTTCGCGTGGAAGATCATGTCCCATTTAGCAGGGAACGTCTTGCCGCACTGCGAACACTTTCTCGCGTTCGTCTTCGAGTCGTTCCACTCTGAAAATTAAAACACAAACACGATATGTAGCGAGGCTCGAGCTTTCGTGTCTCTCCACGTTCGGAGATCCTCGATCTCCGTGTCTCGGGGTATACCTCATACGTGCACGCGTACGTGTACGCTCGAAACTAGAAAAACGCCGAGGAAAAAATGGCAATGCGTCGAAATCTGAAAACGAAACGTCGAACCTCCGTGGTAATCGTCCCATGTTTCTCCGTTTCGTTCTTCCTATACCGCTCGTCCTCTATCGCTAAAGCGCAGGCATACACCGATAGACGCACGCACGCACGCACGCACGCAGTCAAGCACGCATGCATTCGTCGCGTATCAACCGACAGAAGAGGGAGGAGACCGACGAAATCCTTTCCTTTCCTTTCCCTTCTTCGTACATAGGGAGCGTGTACAGGGGGGCGAATAGCGATATAACGGGGGGAAGAAAGAGTTGGGGTTGATGAGGAGGAAAGGGGTGCGGACGAGGGTTGCTAATAACGGCCTGCCGAGAGAGTTCGTTTCGCGGTCGAGTTTCCAATACTGTTAGTAAACTACGATACTTCACCGGGCAGATCTCGGCACCGTTCAAAACATTTTGTTCACACCGACTGGCAATTTAGGATGCCATCGTCTGATGTGCCTGTAAACGTTCGAGGATGAGTTGTCCTTCTTATGGCAATAAGGACACGCGTATCTAGGTATCTGGCCGCACTTGTGTCTAATCAGGTCCCACATCCTTCGGAATCCTGCGTTGCACTTTGAACAGATGTAACTCGAGACAGCGGCCTGCGTCCTCACGTTTGGCCACTCCAATATCCGTATATCTGAAAAGAATCAGGACAATTAGTCCTGCGCCGATCGACTGGCTACCGTATACCGAAACTATACGCAACGTCGTCTCGGCGACAGGTCCTCTGCGAACAGATCTAAACGCGAGTGTTTCAGACAAGCGCGGCTAATCGCTGCGCGCGATTAGAAGAAAGGCAGTAAGGGCTAGTGAAACGAACTGAAAAATTCCTTCCTCCCCTGCTTTTTTTCTCTATCCTCGCGAGCTTCTCCAACCCGCGATCCAACGTTTTTTTCCGCGATTTTCCGCAAGAAATGGCAAAGGGAGAACGATCGTACGCGTGCCCCGATATCCCGGATCCAGCGTTCGGATCAAACGTTTCGATTAAACGTCCGGCGACTTTATTGGGGTAAACGATACATCGTATACCAGAATTCGGTCTTTTCTCTCTCTTTCTCTCTCTCTCTCCCACACACACACGCGCGCACGCGCGCGCTCTCTCTTCTTCCGCTACCGCTTCGTCTTCCTCTTCCGTTCCCGCTCCGTGTGTCTTGGCACCGCAACGATGGCAGGAATTTACGATTCGCGGGATCGAGAAAGGTTACGCGTAGTCGAACGATGAAACAGTTAATTCCGGCTTTAATTCCGATGCACCATCACTGGCATTCCGTTGTGTCGCATCCTGATGTGCTTGTAAATGTTCGACGAACACTTGTCTCTCTTATTGCAATAAGGGCACTTGAACCTCGGCTCCTTTCCGCAGTCGTACTTCATGTGAGTCTTCAAGGTTTTCTTATAGGTGTAGCCGGCGTTACATATAGGACAGTGATAGGACATCTTGCCGGCGTGATAGAACGGACCGTCTTCGTGCTTGATCGCGCTATTCCCCCCTCTCTCCCTGTATTCCGGGCTCGTCCTCGAAGCGGCTAGAACGCTGGCGTCGTAAGATGGCAGCGGCCCTCCTCCTCCTACGAACAAGAAAACAGAGCATCCGATTAGCTAACCGCCGCAGAGAAACTCGCGAAGCTGGTACCGAACGAAGAAAAGGGTCGAGAGGAAATAGGTGCAACAGAGAAACGAACAATCGATAGGAAAAGTCGAGAGAAACGAACCTAAGGATATATCGTAACCCCTGCTTTATTCGACGTTGTTAGATCTCGAAAGCTGCGTGTGTCTATACGGTCGTTGAAACGAATCGCAGCACCAGCGGCGGCATCATCACCATCCTTGTCATCGTCATCGTCATTGTCGTCGTCGTCGTCGTCGTCGTCGTTGAGCAAAAGGAGATAACCGAAAGACAGACGGGATAGGACGAGAGAACAGCGATCCTCGCGAGACAAGGAACGCGTGTATTTCCTAACTTCCTGCGCGCAAACTTTTCTTTTTTCTTTCTTTTTTTTTTTCTTTTCACTTTGGACAAGCGACGGTATCGAAGCACTCGCGTACAAACAGACATCCGTTATATGCCGAACCTTTTCTTTTTTCTTTCCTTCTTTCTCCCTTCCTTCCTTCTTTCCTTCCTTCCTTCCATCCTTCCTTCCTTCCTTCCTCCATTCCTTCCGTCCTTCCTTCCTTCCTTCCTTCCTTCCATCCTTCCGTCCTTTTGATCGTTCGTCTGGAAATCATTCTCGATTCAATAGAGCTTGTACGCTTGAATCCTGTTACCCTTGTGATACGTCCTGATGTGCCTGTAGGTATTCGAAGATTTTCTGTCCCTTTTACCGCAATAAGGACACTGAAACCGTGGTTCCTTGCCGCACTCGTATCTAAAATGCGTCAGCATGTTCGCCTTCTTACTGAACGAACTGCAGCACCGCGGACAAAAGTATCTCTGTACATGCTCCTTCTGTCCAAGCCACGACGTATCCCTTACGTACCCTGCAAAAGACAAGCAAATCACAGACCGAGTCAGTATGCTTGCCTACGATTCGAATTTCGGAGAACACGATCTCGAGGTTCCTTCGTTTCTCGGGGAATACACGTGCCGTGTACCTTTACTCCCACCCACCCCCTTCCCTCTCCACCCACTCTCCACCAATTGCGGCAAATAATCAACACACGGTTCCGAGGATCGAACGGAATAAACGAGTTTTATTGCATGACGATGAACAGAGAAAAAGAAAAAGAAGGGAAAACGAAGAAAAAAGAAGAAAGAAAAAAGAAAAAAGAAAGAGAAAAGCGTCGATCGATTACAAAGATTGCCGCGACGAAGAGTGACAGCGTGGTCCATCGTCCGTTTCCTCCGCCTCTCGCTTCCCTCCTCAGCACCCGCTCTTTCTCACTCTCTCTTTCTCTCTCTTTCTCTCTCTCTTCTCGTGGTCGGTTAACGCAAAAGCAGCCGATGCGGCTTAAACAGAGGCAACTGTTTGTGGACCCTTCGCACGTGCTTGTAGACGTTCGAACTATACTTTGACCCGTAATCGCAGTACGTGCAACGAAAGCGGGTCTCGTGGAGGTTGCAATGGGACCGGTAGTGACGCATCATACAGTCTTTCGACAGGAAACTGTGCGTGCAACGAGGACAGTGGAACCAACCGTGATGATTCGCCGGCTGCCTACCTGCAAGCACGGATTTCATATCAACCTACGTATGTCTCGCCGCGCGATCAATCATTCTCTCTCATTCTCTCTCTCTCTCTCTCTCTTTCTCTCTCTCTCTCTTTCTCCATCTCTCCCGCTCTTACACGCATACGGTATTCCGTTGCGACGCGCAAAGGTGCCCAAGCGAAGGGAGACGTCGGAACGGAATATTTCCTCGGTCCTGTTCGCGTTGTTTCGTTAGGGTTAGGACAATGAAAGTTGCGAAAACGTAATAGGGACAAGTGATCGAGAATTTTTTTTTTTTGAAAATAGAGACAGAAATAAATATACCTGAGAAAACGACGTACATAGAACGTATTTTCTTTTCTCCTCTTCCTTCGTCTTTCTTCCTTTTCGTTTTTCTCGTGCCGGCCGGGAAAAAGAAAAAAGAAAAAAGAACAAATAAAAAGAAATAAAACGGAGGATCTTTGCGTTTCCGTCGATCGGTCGTACGCAATCGAGTATACAATGAGACTACAGACGCAAGATAAATTACGATCTCGCTCGCAGGTGTACAATGCGCACTTTTCCTTTTCTTTTTTTGCTTTGTTTTTCTTCCTTTTCTTTTCTTTTCTTTTCGTCGGACGATACAACGACGATACACAAAAGAGAATATCGCTGTTACGCAATGGCAATGGCAACGACGAAAACAACGACAATGACAATACGGTGTGTAGTGGTAATAATTAATTAGCAAGGGTGATCGTTCCGCTCGCGAGTACGCAGCGATTCTTCTCCGTTCTTCTGCCATCTCCTCCGCTGCTGCTTCGCTGCTGGTTCGCTGCTCGGCGTGTGCTCGGTCGAATCGAAACGCGACGAAGTTTTTAATGTCTATGCGAAGAATTTCCTATGCGTTATTGTTACCGGTGGGGCCCAGTGATGGACGCTCTTTTCTCTAGCGCGACCGACCCTCGCGTGGTCGTCGTCGCCGTCGCCGTCGCCGTCGCCGTGGTCGTGGTCGTAGGCGTAGCGAGGATTCAATAAAGCTTGACGAATCTCAACTCCATGTTGCGGTGCTTGGCCCTAATATGCCTGTACACGGCCTGAGTATACTTGCTACGCATATCGCAGTGCGGACACTTGAAACGCGGTAGATCGACGCACTCGAGTCTGTAGTGGCGACTCATGCCGCCGGAAGTGTGAAACGTACGGGCGCACCTTGGACATGGAAACCCGTGCCGATTAAGGGACGTCTGTAGCCTCAGCATGTGCCGAGAATTTCGAACGACACCGTGGAACTTTCCCAAGACAATTGGCCTGAAGTCTGTAAGCAGAAAAAGAGACGAGGATGGACCGTTAGAGAGAAGTGGAAGCAAATGGTATCTCCTCTGTGACACGTTCGACCAATGATCGGGGAACGGGTGACGAGAACTAAAGCTAATCTTGGCTGCGCAGTATCGAGAATTCGAGACGTGAAACACGTCGCGTCCGTTCGCGCGAACGTATCATCGTCCGAATAGAGGAGAAGGTAAGCTTTTGTCGTACGCGTTCTGCGTCCTGCATTTTCTCGTTTATTGTACAGGAATACATAGAGGACTCCGTAATATCTTTCGGAGAGTCGCGATACCCAAAACTCGACTAGCCGTTTCCGGCCGTCGTTATATCCATCGCGATCTTCCTCCTTCTGTATGCGAGAAGAGTCTTATCGTCAGTCCTCGTCCAGAGACTTGGTTACAACGAACGATGGTGGCGACGACGACCACCACGACGATCACCACGACGACGACCACGACGACGACGACGACGACCACGACACAGAGAACTCTGGAACCGAACGATCAGCTCGAGCAACGTAACGTAGAAGGGGAAAACGATCGAGTGACTTCCGAGACGAAACCGAGTGTCGATGAATTCCGTAATCCGCAAGGAGGACAGCAAACGCGACGATGCCTTCTCCTCCGAGATCATTTACCATTGGAATCCTTTGTCGCAAACCTGGCAGACGAACCTCTTGTCCGATCAGCCACTCTGCGACATCTGAAACGAAACAGACGGGTAGGTTCGTTAATCGAACGAACATACGCACAACTTGCAATTACCTTTTGCAACGAGACCAGAGAAAGGAAAAGAAAACCAAAGAAAACGAACTCAAACGAAACGAAACGAAACGAAAAGAAACGAAAAGAAACGTAACGTAAAGAAACGAAACGAAACGGAACGTAACGAATGGAATACGAGTAGATCTCCATAGGCTGCTTGGTCGTAGCTGAAAATACGAATGGAAAAGTTGTACGAGATGAACCAGGAGAAACGAGCTTGTTCTTCTTCTTTAGTAGCTTTATTCGTTCCAACGATAATTGGAAAACATTGGCCATCTACATCTCACCATCGAAACGCGATTTTGGTCGCGCGATTTAATTCCGAAGAAGGTTTTAAACATTTTCACGGAAAGAGGGAAAGAGGGAGAAGAGGAGGTGCGCGCGTGGCCGCGTGGAGGAAAGCGAGGACAGGTTGGATAGTTTGGTCGATGGGAGAGGTGCGTTGACGAAAGAACCGAAGGAACGAGAGGCGGAGGGAGAGGGAGACCTCAATAGAGCTTAACGAGGGTGACGGGTTCCTTGGGATGTATACACCTGATATGTTGATAAACGTTGGATGTCTTCTTGCTGCATAGAGTGCAATAAGGACACTTGTACCTCGGCGCCTTGCCGCACTCGTACCTAAAGTGGCCCAACATAGTGTCTCGCCTGCCATAGCCGTTGTTACAGTTGGGACAGTGAAATTTTCCGGTGAACACGTTGTACAGCGTGTCCCGTTTCCTCGCGAACTTCCTCGAATGCGCGACGCGAGGATCGTCGTCGTGTCGGTCACCTACAAAACATCGTATCACGGTCAAGATCCTGAACCAGCCGTTCCCCCGCCGTCGACATTTCCCTCAACATGGCCTACGAATTTCCACGTAAACGGTAGTAACGCAAAAAAGATCATGCAAAACCAAAGGATATATACCAAAGATACAGAGAGCACATTGAGCAACGCGAACGATATCGACCCGATGTCGGCTCTTTGCCGAGATTCTCGTTATTACAGCCCTTCCAACGCGATTACCCGACTCGCGACACGACCCGGTGATTCGAGAGAAAGAAAGAGAGAGAGAGAGAGAGAGCGAGAGAAAGATAGAGAGAGAGAAAGAGAGAGGAGGAAGGAACCGAGGGTGAGAAAAAAAGATGTTCCGAGAAACGAACACGTACGTCGGGAGGAGGATTCGCGACAGTGGTCCTAAAACAAGGTGTTGCAGATGACCGGCTTGGAGGGGTGTTTGTGCCGTATGTGATCCTGGATGTTGAACTTTTTCTTGCTCAACTTGCCGCAATAAGGACACTCGAAGCGCGGCGGTTTGCCGCAATCGTACTTAAAGTGGGCCGTCACCGCGCTCTTCGTCGTGTAACTCTTTCGGCAACGTGGACAAGGAAATCGGGTTTTACTCTTTCTCGAGCTTCGCTCCAGGTACTTGTCCTCGATCCAAGGTAGCGGCAACATTTGTAGAAAGGCTGGAAACAAAAACGGAAGAGATCGGTTAGCCGAAAGTATCCGAGAACCTTCGTCGCGTCGCGTCGATAACCTTGTCTCTTTCTTTTCCACGCTTTCTCGACGATCCTTTCTGCGAAAACTTACGCCTCGTTTCCCTGAAACGAGACCGCGAGGTCGAGAGACAGAGAGAGAGAAAGGAAGGAGACGGGGCTGAAGAGAGAGAGAGAGAGAAAGAGAGAGAAAGAGAGAGAGAAATTGTCGAGCGAAGAAGGTGCTTCCTTTTTTTGCAATTCTGGTAAAGATGAATATGACAATTCGAAAATTGCGCTTGCAGGTTCACGCGTTCAGCTTTCTCGTCGAGTTAGAAAGAGAGAGATGGAGAGAGAGAGAAAAGAAGAGAGAGAGAGAGAGAAAGAGAGAGAGAGAGAGAGAAACAAGTAAAGCGATTGCAGGCATCTTGAAGCTGTATGTACGAGAAGAGAATTTAATCGACGAATTAACGAGAGTCGCGACGCGAACGACGATCCGACAAACACGAGCCATTCTCGTCTGTCGTTCCCGTTCTCTTTCACGACGTCGCTCCGACGTCGCACACTTTCGACCATCGCCGATTTTCCACCTGTAAAATAATTCCATCCGTTAATATCGCGGAACGAACGATCGATCGATCGAAAAATCATGTTTCTCGATCGCGGGATTAGGAGGTTCGTACGGTGGACAATGCAAACGACTCGTTGTTTTCTTTCATCAATCACGATTTATTGTCGAATCTTTCATATCGAGTAAAAAAACAAAGGAGAAAACGGAGAAAAAGTGAAAAGGACGGTGAAGAAGGTAAAAGGAAGATAGGAGACACAAGGAAACTGAGGGAGATAAAGAAACGAGAGGAAAGCGAGCGAGCGAGCGAGAGAGCGAGAGAGAAAAAGAGCGAGAGAGAGATAGAAAGAAAGATGAGGCAAAGTTCACTGCTGGGCGTAATGAAGCACGACAATTTCCAATTTCGATCCTGGATGCTTGCTCCGTATATGTTTGTAAACGTTGTTGGATTGTTTGCTTCTCATTCCGCAGTAGGGACATTGAAATCTCGGCGGGCTGCCACACTCGAACTTGCAATGGCGCAACATGTGATGCAAGTGTCGGTAACTCCTCTGGCACTTGGGGCACGAATACCTGATGCATCATGGTTACGTGAAAATCGCGCACTCGAGCGTGGAACATGCTACTGGCGGATAAACGCGCGGAATATCGATAAAGGTGGTTCTCGCGAAATGGCGAGCCAGCCGGCTAGACTAACCTATCGTTATCTCCATTCCCCTCCTTTGTCCCTAGACGATGATAAGAGTTTCGCGGTTTCTGTTGTTGCTGCCGTTGCTGATCCACGCGATAATGGAAACTCGAGGGTGCCGGGAAATACATGGTACCTGAAAGCACAAGCAGAGAGTATCGTGAAGAAACGTCTTCCCGTCCAGCCTTCGCGACGCGCGCTCGTCGATCGCGAAGAAACTTGCGACAGCATAGGGAAAAACCGGACATAACGGAAAAGGAGGGGGGACGCGAAGGAGACGAGGAAAGAAACGATAGAAGAAAAACCAAGTGGCAGAGATGACAGAGAACGAAAAGCAAGATTTCGTTGCATCGAACGGCATACTCGAGATTTCCGAGAGTCGTAAAACTTTTATTACACACATACGTTTGTAACTTTTAGGCATACAGGCGCAAACGTATTCGCGACGCGTACCGACCAGACGACGACGACGATAACGACGACGACGACGACAGAGAGGTCGAGTTTGTTGGAAAAATCGTTGGACGCGATTAATTCTTTCGCGCGTAAAATTGCCTATTGGTGGCGATGTCGATGAGAAAAACGCGGAGTCCTCGGTGTTTGGTCCTAATGTGCCTGTACACGTTCGAGATCTCTTTCGAGTGCATATCGCAATAGGGACACTTGAACCTGGGTCCTTGGCCGCATCCGTATCGCACGTGCTTCCGAAGGTTCGTTTGCCTAGTGAATCCGCTCGGACAATTTGGACAGCAGTATTTCTTCGGCTTGTTCCGCGTCGCGGCGAAACTTTGTCTAACTGAAACAGAAAATGTAGCAAAATACTCGCGCACAGTGTACGAGCTAGCGAATCGCATAGATCGTCGATGACAGAATTCGTGCGTGCAACAACTACGACAAATATTATTCGACGACGACGGCGACGACGACGACGACAGCAACGACGACGACGACGGCGACGACGACGAATCGAGAGGCGGAATAATTCGACATCGAATACGTTCGAAACGAATCCGTGTCGCCTGGTAAAAAGATCAAATACTATTTAAAACTTTGCTACTCGTTCCATCGCGATTTTCGCTCGATTTTCACTCGGCTACTAGAGCGTTCTCGCTATTCGTCGCGACAAAAACGGCCACGCGGACGGAATCGCGAGAACGCGCGGCTAAAATAAAGGTGTACAGGTAGAGAGCGAGTTCGAAAGAAAGAGAAAACTTTATTCAATGGAATTGTTGTTGGGATGGGGCATGTACAGAGAGACACGCGGCCGAGCGCAGGCGCATACATAAAAGGTACGTAATCGACGGGAAGGTTAACGGAATGGCGGCGTTAGAGAAAAATTGCGATAATCCCGTGCCGGGCGAAAACTCCAGAGGCAATTCGGTCAACGCGTGGATGGTGAACAGAGAGATAAAAAGAGAGAAAGAGAGAGTGAAAGTGAGAGTGAGAGTGAGAGAGAAAGAGAAAGAGAGAGAAAAAAAAGGAGAAAGAAAAATACGTGGGTTCAGAACCGGTGCATTTTAAAGGAGTCGATCGAGTTGCGCGCTATCGATCCGTGGATATCGATGACGAAAACTTTCGAATTTGCGTGCTTTCTTCTGATGTGCGCGTAAATGTCCGACGTCTTTTTACTTCTTTGATGACAGTAGGGACACTGAAATCGTGGCTCCTGTCTGCACTCGTATCTCAAATGTCTGGTCAAACTCGGTTTCTGGCCGAACGCACTCGTGCAATTCGGACATGGAAATCTCTTAATCTTGGTAAACGCATCCGAGCTTTCAATTCTCGTCTCGTAGACGACGCGTACGGCAGAACCTAGAAGGAGAAAAAGTCGAGCGTTAAGATCGACGAATCTCGTTGGTTCTAGCATTCCCGTTGCGATATCGATCGT
Source organism: Euglossa dilemma (assembly GCA_002201625.1). Taxonomy (NCBI): domain Eukaryota; kingdom Metazoa; phylum Arthropoda; class Insecta; order Hymenoptera; family Apidae; genus Euglossa; species Euglossa dilemma. Next base: position 336,382 of record NIJG01000025.1, on the reverse strand, counting down.
CGAATCATCGATACGAAAACGACGGAGCAAGGACGTTGGGTGCGCGCGTGTATGGCTCTGTGTGCGTGCGTGTGTGTATGCGCGAGTGTGCGACCACGTGGGACCGCGTCGATCTTATCGGTGTTAGTAGGTAATTGCGCGTACGTAGCCGACGCAACCCTAAAGCCAGGTACGTAGGAGAAGTAGGAGAGAAAGGCGCGAGTGCATGCCAAGCGTCTTAGAGCAGCAGGAGAAAAGTTCGATCCTCGTTCGATCCTCGTTCGATCGACCTTTCGCGATCGAGTCTCTCCCCTAGTTTCGCCCGACCAACCGACGCAACGCTTCCTCCTCCCTCCACGATTCTTGCTTTTCCTCTTTATATCATTCGCCCCTTCATCGAATCACTTGCCACGATTGGAAGATATCGATCACGTAAACGTCGTTGTCCTTGTGCTTCATCTTGATATGCTTCCGTATGTCCGCCTTCACCTTGCACATGTACTCGCAATAAGGACACTTGAATCTCGGTTTCTGACCGCACTGATATCGCAAATGACTGTTCAGGTTCTTCTTCCACGCGAACACGCTTCGACAGTTGAGATTCGGACAGGCATACTTGCTAGGTTTCATGAACCAATTGGTCCGTCGATGAGCCATCGTCCGCGACACCATCGAGCCTTTCTCCTCCCCTGAAAAACAACCAATCGTTCGCGATCAAATCGTCCTTCCAACTACCACCAGCCCACACCCTACGCAACGGGGCTACGCAACGAGACGTGCTCAAACGAAGGAGAAACAGTGGAGAAAGAAAGGAGAAAGAAATCAATCTCGAATCATCGGTCGCACCTAACCGACGCGAACGAACGCTATCGTCCCGCACGCGTCTCTAACCTAAGAAACAGCGTCGCGGAAAATAAAACATACGCCACGGAGGGAGGAGGAGGAGGAGAGGAAGGGAAAAGGAACGCGGCTACGATGGAACTAATAAATGGCTAACGTTAATAAATGGCGCGCAATGGTAGATTGGAAAAGGCAGACTATATTATATTTTATTGGAGCGAAAATATAAGTGGCAGGCTGGCATCGATGGTCAACGCGTGGAACTGGTGTCGCCCGGAGAGTGGGAAACAGCGAACAAGTCGACCACGTAAACGATCAAACCGTGATGTTTTCTTGATATGTGCTTGCTCACGTCCCCCTTAACCTTACAACGATACTGGCAATACGGACACTTGAAGCGTGGCTGAAGACCACACTCGTATCTCAGGTGTCTATTCAAATTTCCCTTCCAATTGAACGACTTGCCGCAATTCGGACTGGGACAAACGTACACGATACTCGGCGGTTTCGTCGATCTGCATTTCGTCGATCTGCCGGCATCTCCGTAAACCCACCACGCTTGCTCCGCACCTGAAACAAACGAACAGACGAAATTTTCTCATCGCGTTGGATCGTTCTTCGTACACGTTCTCGCTGGCACGTTCGACATTTGTCAGAGGATCGGCTTCGATCGAATCCGAGTGTGCGCAAGAAAAACCCCACTACTTTCTATAATCCTCATACACGTGTACATCTCGTTTATTGCCAACAATCGATACGGACAGAAGAAAATTTTAAGGAAGAAACGCAGAGATCCCAGAGAAACAGCGAGAAAAAGAGACAGAAGGAGATGAAAAGAGACAAAAAGAGATAAAAAGAGAGACAAACATACAGACGGACAGAGAGAAAGAGAGAGAGAGAGAGAGAGCTAGAGAGAGAAAAAGAGAAAGAGAGAGATAGGAAGACAGAGATCGCGAGAGCGTTGCACAAAGACCTAAGCGGTTAGAACGTAGACACCGCGATCCTTGTGTACTCTCTTGATGTGCCTGCATATGTTGGCCTTCCATTTGCCACGGTAATCGCAGTAGGGACACTTGAAGCGCGGTTCTTTTCCGCACTCGTTACGCAAATGCCTCTTCAACGTGTATTTCCAGGCGAATACGCTCGGGCAATTCGGACAGGGATAATTCTTGTAGCTCGCGTCGCTCGAGTGTACTCGTTGTTTCTTGTAGCAAGCGATCGCGCGATATCGAGAATCTGAAAGCAGAACGAGAAATAGTCGCGGTATTATATTGATCGATACAACGAGTCCGCGATATCGCGGAAACCGCGTTCGAAACCAGTCAGCAGCAGCGAGTCCTTCGTCACCCTCGCGCCTCCGACATTTCGCGTCATACGTGACAATCGCGCGATAGAAATACTCGTATCCGTCTGGGTTCATGGCCATGAACCGACAGCGAATCATCCTCATTCGCACTCACGCACAGACATGCACACCAAGTTACCAAGGTATCGCGCGCGAGAACGCTCTCCTTTGCGATTTCCACGCATCTCGGACCACGAGATGGAAATGATTCCCGGTGTCTCTCGTCCGACAGCATTGGCGGCGACGGCAACAACCGAGGAGGCACTGGTTGGTCGCAGCTACTATTATCTAGACCATACGGGGACCACGATCTCGTATCGCGTAGAGCCGCAAAGATAGAACGCGGCAAAGATAGATGGACAAGCTTTTATTGCGAGACATTTGCTCTTCGAGTACAAGTACAAGTAGCGATTATTTCCATCTTGCGTAATTTTAATTTCTACCGATGTCGATGCAACGTACCACGCTACCCTCGTGTCTTCTGCGCACGTGCCTATAAACGTCCGACGTCCATCTAGAACGAAAGTCGCAAGACGGACATTTGAAACGTGGATTTTGTCGACACTCGTAACGCAGATGCCTGGTTAGAGAGCCGCGGTGGGTAAACGAGCTGCCGCAAGCGTTAGAGCAGAAGAACCTTTTATTAGCAGCGGAGGGTCGTTGGCCGGTCGATTTGCGCTGTCTCCAAGTTGCGCAAACCAAACGCGAGACCACGCCTGGAAAAGAAGATTCACCACTGAACACTAAAGAACAGCTATCGTTGAAACGAGCTTCCGCGCGAAGATACGGGAACAAGGGAACGAGAATACGCGGTGCAGAGCAAAGCGGAGAGAGCAGAGCAAAGTAGAGAACAGAGAGCAAATCAGAACGGAGCTGAGTTGAGCAGAGATAGAGAGAGAATGAGATAGATAGAGGGGAAGAGAGAGAGAGAAAGAGAAAGAGCAGAGATGCGTTGAGGCGAATGTGAGACGCGCGAAAAGGTGAGGAAATGAAATAAACGACGACACTCGGCGAGCCGGTTGCTGGATAAATGAATCTCTTTATTGATATGATCTGAAATGCGTGTATAATTCGTGAATGGTCGGCGAAAGTAATCATCGTGGTAGAAAACCTGTAAAAGGGAAACGCACGGAGGACGACGAACCTCTGATCTCTAAGCTATGGTTCACGGTGACAAGCGATGGGCCAGAGAGACTGGGATAGAGATAGATAGATAGAGAGAGATAGAAATAGAGAGAGAGAGAGAGAAGAGAGAGGAGTCCGCGATCGGTAAAATCGGGAAGATCGATAGAATCGGTAGAATCGGCGAAACGAAAGGCGTTACGCGTCTTCGGTGTGATCGATCTTGAGAACGTCGATCGCGTACACTCGACAGTCCTTGTGTCTTCTTCTCACGTGTTCGTAGATGTTGGCCGATTTCTTGCATCGATAATCGCAGTGAGGACACTTGAACCGGGGCTCTTGGCCACATTCGTAGGTGAGATGGCGGTTCAGCGAATATTTCTGGCTGTAGGCACAGGCACAGTTCGGACATGGGAACTTCTTCGTCTTAAAGTTATTGTCTAAATCGATTTGGTTCGACGATCGGGTCCAGAGTTTCTCGATATTCCCGATTTGGCCTTGGCCATCTCCGATACCAACGTTGATCCCGAACACGGTGAACGGGGCGGTAGTATCTGCAACGAAACGGGTCTGTCTGATTGCGAGTCTGTATGCGCGTCTCTTTCGTTGGAACGATCTACGAGTCCGGATCGGTCTCTCGCCGATTCGCACTCTCCGCCAAAATCGAACGACAAGGTTACGCAAAACGTCCATCGACCGGTACCTACGTATACGTGTGCGTGTGCGTGTGCGTGTTGTACGTGTATCTGCGTTACATCGTCCGATGTAGAAAAGACCGAGAAGAATATATTAACTCGCAAGCTACGGGAAGCTGTCACGCGCAGTTTTATCGTTCGTAGGTACACACTCGCCGATTCTTCGAACAACGTACAAAAATTTTCCCACCGCTCTCGATAAACGACGCAAGTGCGTGCTACTAAGCGCGTCGCTCTTGTCAAATGCTATATCGACGCATACAAAATTTTGTTACGCGCGACATAGTCCTTCGCACAAAAACAAACGAAAGAGAGAGAGAGAGAGAGAGAGAGGGGGCAGAGAGACAGACAGAGAGATAGACAGACAGAGAGATAGAAAGATAGATGAGACGGACAATCGTTGTTCGTTCGAAGGATATCTTGAATCCCAGGTCATCTTCTGGTCCTTGGTTAATACGTTATCGTAATTCGCGATTCTGTTGATTACAGCGAACGTCCAAAACGTATACCACCTGATCGGGATGCATTCTACGTATGTGGGATCTGACGTTCGACGAATGCCTGGTACGATACGAGCAATAAGGGCAATTGAACCTCGGCAACTGGCCGCATTGAAACTTCAGGTGATTGTACAAGTTATTCTTTCGCGTGAAAACGTTACCGCACTTGTGGCAAGAGTAATTTTTGCTTGGCTCTTTTGGATCGGGCTCGTGGATGCAAGGTTGCCCATCGAGGTAACACGTACAATACGATACCGGATAATGAACACCTGCGAACAGAAAAGGTCAACCAAATGACTTTCGACTATGTCGATTTTTCCTCTGATTAAGAAGAAGTTTTACGCTTTCCGATCAACTAGTATCGTACGAACGTTCTTTCTTTCTTCTTTCCTTTCCTAACGTTTTCATTCGACTACGATTCGTGTATACGCTTCCGACACTCGTAGAAAAAGAAAAAAAAAAGAACCGTTATGTACAGAGGTTAATGTCTATAAAACGAAACGAGTGGAGGACGGAGAAAAGTATGACAAATGACGGGGAAAAGGAGACGAACAGAAGGAAAGAGAGTGGGGACAGAGAAAGAGAAAGCATAAACGAGTATCGACTTTTCTCAAGCGCGTAACCAGAGTAGACAAAAAAGCATAGTCGAGGAAGAGGAGGAGGAGATAAAAATGAAGGTGGTAGATGTTATCTGGCGTATAAATGAATTAGGACGACAAAGTGGCATCGTATGGTCGAGATGGTGTTAGGGATAAGCGTTAGTTAATTGGAAAGACGCGTGGGCGCAGCGCGGCGAATAAGCGAATAAACTCGGTTGGAAAAGGAAAGGAAAAATGTTGGGTAGAAAAGTCAGGGGAGACGATCGTTGGATTTCGTGAGATCTATCACGTAGACCTCGTTATCAGGGTGAATCCTGCGGACGTGAGCTCGCACGTTCGAAGGATGTTTCGTCCTGTATGCGCAGTACGGGCAATTAAATCGCGGCGATTGGCCACACTCGAACTTCAAATGATACTGCAGATTGTACTTTCTGTTGAACACGCTGTAACAATTTCCGCATGGAAATTTTTGCCCGTACTGGTCGTCCGTTCGCGAAAACGTGCCTCCTCTCATCGGCGGGCACGACCAGCGAATGTTCTTCTGCCTCTGATGCGGTATTAAGCGGTTTCTCTCTGGAAAAAAAGCACAAATGTCGATCTTTCATTCTCGATTAACGAAATCGGATCTGCAAGATCGCGCGAAACATTCGCTACGTTTTTACGCATTCGCCTGTAATAACATTCTCTCTCTCCCTCTCTCTCCCTTTCTCTTACTCTCTCACTCTCTCTCTTTCTCGTGCGAAAGCACTGTGCGCTTGAAAAAAAAGGCGCGCACGGTCGTCGCACCTCTCGGCCAATCAGTATTATTATTATCCAGCGGTGAAAACTTTGACGCGCACGCATTCGCGTCGATGCTCGTTAGTTTCCACGGTATAATATATCAGGCGGACGTAGCAACGTACTCGCGTATGGTACGCGAAGGGACATGCACGCGCAAGGAGTTTTCAAAGGACCAGTGTGTGTTTTTTCTTGGTTGAGAAAACTTGAGGTTTTATTCAACGAGCACGTTCCATGATCATCCATTGGCAATTTCGGTGGAATACGCACGGCGATTGGGCGATTGGATGCTAACCGCTCATTAGGTCAACGACGTACACTTCTTGGTTCGGATGCTTTCTACGCACGTGCGCTCTAACGTTAGACGTGTGTTTGGTCCTGTAAGCGCAATATGGACAGTTGAATCGCGGCAATTGTCCACAAGCGTACTTCAAATGATTCTGCAGATTGTACCGCCAGTTGAAAGGTCTGCCACACCTTGGGCAAATGTGCAGCGATTTGTGACGAACCCGAGGATGAGCCGCGTTACGACCATTCCTCCCGCAATTCTCGATCAGATTTGGTTCCAGCTCCTCTGGAAAATGCAGACGTTCTTACGGTTAATTTCGCTTAATTCGCTTAATTTCCCTTAGGGTTAATTCGCTCGGCGCCGCGTTTCGTTTTTCGACTCGAGAGGCGGAAAGGCGCGGAAACCGCGACGGGGACCGAGCGACGCTGTTTCTTTCTTGGAAATGTCCAAGAAATCGAAACGTATAACCAACCAATCCACTGATGTACCATATTTTCATTTACGTAGAAATATTTTTCGCATTTATTACGGGCCTTGGTATACAAATGAAATTTTCGTTCGCAGCGTTAGGTCTAAATGGGTAGACAACGAGAAGAAATTATTTCACTTTCGCCGTCGTCTCCCGCGAACGCGCCAAACTTGCTCCTTTCCATGCAAAACTATACGAACAGGCCGCTAAACGGGACGAATCGAGACGAAAAGGGAATTTCCTCGATAAATTCCTCGATAAATTCCTTGATAAAAAATTAAGGTACGCGACTATCCGTGTTTCCGGGAAGAAACACGATCGCGAAGTATTAAAACGGATTTCATTCCACCGACCTGCTCTTAGAAACAGACTATACAATTTCACTGGCAGTATATCTACGTATGTACGTATATACGTATGTATGTATGTATGTATGTATGTGTGTATGTATGTATACACATACCTGCGCGTACGTGTATCTCTAATGGAAGTACATGGCGATTAAAAACGTTCCTACAAATATAATATGGCATATTTGTGGAGAAGCGAAATGAAAGATGAAGCGACGTTCTTTACTTCTGACGGTTAATCGCATAGCGCGCGCGCGTAAACTTTGATCGGACTAGAAAGATTCTCGATTCGTGGACGATAAGAGAGACTATCGCCTTGACGTTTGGTTCGCACATTTTCCAAAATTACCAACCTGTGTGGATAAACATCGCGATGCGTCCAACGATCGAATAAATTCGACGACGCGCAAGAAATCCAACGAGATTCGAATGCGTCTATTTCCTAAAAGCAGCGATAACGTATCGTCGTTATAGTCGTTACATAGTCGTCACCGTCCTGGTCGTAGCCGTTATATGGCTACGGTAGGGATAATATAGCAGTGGTTCCTGGTAGGATAGCGTGGTTGCTGGTATTAGCGGTCGTAGTAGTAGTTGTAGTAGTATAGTAATAGTAATAGTAATAGTAGCGATAGTAGTGGCGGTGGCAGCAGCGGTAATAGCGGTAGTAAGGATAGCAGTAGTTTTCGCCGTGTTGGGGCGATAAAGAAAATAGGAAACTCGCGTCACGGATTATCCTTTCAAGATTTTGCACACGTCGATCGCGTAGACGTTGTTGCCAGGGTGCTTTCTACGAACGTGGGCGCGCACGTTCGATACGTGTTTGGTCCTGTAAGTACAATAAGGGCAGTTGAATCGAGGTAATTGACCGCATTCGAATTTAGAGTGATAGTAGAGATTGTTCTTGTGACTGAAGACGCTCGGACAAGTCGGACAAGGAAACTTTTGCTTGCCGACACACGTGGGGTTCACGGAAACGCCGGCTTTCTGATAACTTCGTCGTCTCCTTCCGACAGTCGACGCATACGAGAAATCTGCAGGTAGGAAACAGTCTGAAACAGAAACGACACAAGAATCTCGTCAAAGGTGGTGTTCGATCGGCCAGCCGTCTATGTTTCAACGCGATTCAACGAGTAGTTTGAACAAGTTTCATGGCAAGCGACATACCTTCAGCGAGGGGAAGACACGCGTTTCGTTCGACGTCGCATCGGCTATCAACGATACTCGATTCTCGATCGTTGATGTATATGTGCATGTATATGTATATATATATATAATTATTATTATTAAAGTAGGGAAAGAAGAAAAAAGAAAAAAAGAAGAGGAAAGGCGGGGATTGGATGATCTCGTTGAGAGTAAACGCAATTAACGAATAAGATCGCTCTAACTTTGTATATTTGTGAAAAACCTGGTCGATATCATCGCAAATACAGAGTTTACGTTTGTCCGTTTGGCTGGAAAAGAAAGAAAAAAAAAAAGGAAAGAAAAGAGTGAAACTCGCGATGACACGATTACGCAACAGGGTACTCTCTAGCGCGGACATAGACGCGACATCCTCCGCGCGAACGGTGGAAATCGAACGTTCTATTCACCGATACCGGTAACAGCACTCGAACCGATTCCTTTCACCAACCCTCCATGACACCACCTTTCTCTTCTTTCCGGACAATTCTCAGCCGAATTGCCTACGATACTCTCCTCTTTCTCTTTCTCTTTCTCCCTCGACATCCACGTCGATTATCTTCACGCGGCATTCCGGTACGTATCCAAAGTGTGATCTTCCGTTTGTCGAGATTTCTTCCATCGGTGATATCTGTCGAGAAAGCGTAACGCGCGATCGGATGCTCGCAACTCTCCTGGAAAGAGAAGAAAAAAAGACCCGTTCATCTCCGAGTACGCGAGATTGATAAAATAAGAAAAGATTGCTCCAATCGTGCCGCATCGAGGAAATTCAATCGTTGGATAATTCTTTGTTACAGACTTTTACTCGAATTATAATTGCTCTCGAGACGCGATTAAACTCGACGAGTTTGATAGAAAACGGTGAATCTACGATACTGATTTCAAATTACGGCGTACGATTCGAACACTTTTTCTCTTACAGGACATCGATCAGTACCGTTCTTCGAGACGTCGACGGCGGCAACGACGACCACGACGACAAGGATCATTATGACGAGGATGAAGACGACGACGGCGATAAAGACGACAAAGACGACAAAGACGACAAAGAGGAGAAAAGACGAGAAAAGCGACGAGAAAGAAGAGAAAGAAGAAGACGACGACGACGACGACGACGACGATGAGCGAAAAGAGACGAGAGGGAGAGAGAGGAAAGTTGGGATCTGGCGAGATGGGTCGGAATGCGATGGGCCGCGGTTGTTCGCCGTGGTATCCTTCTTCCGGATGCGAGGTTTCGAATTGGTCGATGAACGGAATTTCAAGCAACGTGCTGTTGCAATTGGCAGAGGTCTACGGCGTACACTTCCCTCCCTGGGTGACACTTGCGAACGTGTCGACGAGCATTGGAAATGTGTCTGGCGCGGTAAGTGCAGTACGGGCAATTGAACCGAGGTTTCTGGCCACATTCGAATTTTTGATGGTAGGTCAGCCCGCCCTTTCTACTGAAGACGCTGGTGCAATTGGCGCAGGGGAATTTCCGTGCGAGCAATCTCAAGGTATCTCTCGAGGTGTCTCTCGAGGTGTCTCTCGAGGTGTCTCTCGAGGTGCCTCTCGAGGTGCCTCTCGAGGTGTCTCTCGAGGTATCGGAAGGCGAAACGATCGCGGCGCTTCTTGATAGTCCGTGGGCAGGTCGTTGGAGGAGAAAATTTGGCGAGTGCATCGCCGCCACGCCGGTGAACACGCAGTAATTTAAACCTGGAACAGAAACAAGGACACGACACGCCTGTCAGAGTTGTTGCTACTATCGGGAGTCCTGCGTACAGAAATAGGCGCTAGAGGAAAATAAGAATCGGAGCTGATGTGTCTCAAACCTTCTTCGGTCGTCGATCTCCGGTCGCCGTCGCGGCGGCAGCGACGACGACGACGACGCGTCTCGCCAGCTGCCTTCAATTTCCCTCCTGTCTGATCTTCCATGAAGAGAAGGATGAAATAATACAAATCGTGATCGTAGCTGATAATCGCAGCTTGTTGGTTTATTGTTCAACGAAAAAGACATTGCGCGATCGAAAAGGAAAAGAGTTATTACTACCTAGGGCGATAATAAGGAGGAAAAGCGAAACGGCGAGGACGATTGGCGCGTGCACCGGCGGCGTGCCCGGCAACTTGTTGCAACGACGAGCTCCGCTCGAGCGAATATATAGGAAAGAGAGAAAAGAAGAGAAAGACCGAGCAGTGTTCGATTAAAGGTTAAAACGTTTGTTCGGCCACCTTTTCCGGGCTTTCGTCTTTCGCGGTAGCAGACTCGGCGAACGCATTTCGCGACACGTTGATAACGTTCACTTTGTACCCGTGATGTTTTCTACGTACGTGCGCGCGTATATTCGACGACTTCTTCGACGCGTAGTCGCAATACGGGCAACCGAACCGCGGTAGCTGACCGCACTCGAACTTTAAGTGCGAATACAAATTGTTCTTCCGGTTGAAAGTGCTCGTACACTTTGGACAGGGAAACCTGCCTTTGTTCCGGTCCTGAAATTCCGCCGGTCTTGGCATCGCGTTGCACGGTATCTTGAAGCCACCCAGATGTTCCAGATCTGCAAGAAAATGTTTGGAACTCGTCAGAGTCCGTGCTCTAGCAACGAACACGTTCCGTTCATGGACGCCGGATTCGACGCCGGATTCGACGCATCGATGGACAGAGGATATTCCGAGGAAAGGACAGATATATACGTACGTGTATATACGTATATGATGCATATCGATAATTCACCGACAAGTATCTTAGTTTTTAAAAAGAATTGGACCACGATGCTCCATCGTTCGAAACTCGAGTTTCTCTCTCTCTTTCGAGCCTGCGCATCGTGCTTTCCAACGAAAGGAAACTTTATTTCTCTCCTGTACAAAGGTGCATATCAAAAAGCGACGCGTCTCGAAACGAAATAAAATAAGAAAATTCGACGAATCTGTATCTTTTACCCCCTACCCACCTGCCACTCTCTCTCTCTCTCTCCCGCTCTCTCTCACACACACGCACGCACACACACACACTCGCACTCTCTCTTTCTCTCTCTCACTCTCTCCCTCTGTATATACACATACACACACGTGTACGCGCGTATCCATCTATCCGGTTTGGTTTTACCCGTAACCGTGTGTTAGGGTAAGATCGGTGAACGAAAGGACGAACTGGAGGAGTTAAGTTTTGAAAGGGCTAGTCGGAACTGGATTTAAGATCGATCGCGTAGACGGTGGAACCAAAGTGAATGGACCGAACATGGGCGCGAACGTTGGAGGTTTTCTTCGAACGGTACTCGCAATAGGGGCACTTGAACCTCGGCAACTGACCACACTCGTACTTGAGATGTTTCTGCAAGTTATTCTTCCGGTTGAACACGCTGCTGCAATTCGGACAGGGAAACTTGACGTTGCTAATGCGTTGCAAAGCGAAGGACACGAAGGCATTTCGTTCGTCCATTAGAACTTGGAATGGAAACGACAGGTCTGCGAACAAAATAAATCATTGCAAAAAGGTAGATCAGAGTATCCCAAATGATCCGTCTACGGGATTCGGCGTAGTTTTCCCGATCTATCGAGAAACGTGGATTTCAAGCGGTTAACCAAAGCCAAACGTCTTTTGCGCGCGTTTGGAGTTTTGCCGAGAATCGACTTTCAACGACGATTCGGATACATATGCGTGCGAGTGATATACATTAACTCGATGACCGGTCGTATCACGTCCCTTGAAGGTATCCGATCTTCATCGACCGTTCATCGACCGTTCATCGATCCACCCACTGCTCCGCATATCGGTCCGGCAGCTGAAAGCACAAATACTCGTTAAGCCAGCAAAAAAAACGGAGAAACGTCTCTGGATCGGTCGTTAATCGTGTCGACAATCGCGCGAGTTTCTCCCCGATACCGTACGTTACGCGATACGCGCGATACCGTGCACCGAGGATACATATGTATATACATATATACATACACATACTGTCGGACGACAGTCTGTTTATTCGTGAAACGCACAAACGTCGATCTTGACAGACGCGAATACATTGTGAGCACTCGTATACGATACACGTACAGCGAACACGAATTGAACCGTCCGCCAAACGATTCTATCGACTCTCAACTTTCTCTCTCTCTCTCTCTCTCACTCTCTCCCACTCTCTCTCCCCCTCTCGCGCACCTGCCGTCGAGGCAAAGCTACGTCGACACGGCGTATCGGTAATCGCACTGTTTTATCGCAATGTCACCGTGCAGGAGAACATCGTGAAATGAAAGATAACCGTGAGGTAACGAGGACGACGACGATGACGACGATCCTGAGAAGAGGAGCGGTTTAACGCGGTATGGGAAATATCGTTGGAGGATAATCGTTCAAACGGCCAAGTTTGGTAGCCGATAAATATCCTGAACGTAGACCGCGTTGCCTTCGTGTTTCCGGCGTATATGCTTCTGTATGTTGGACGTCTTTTTCGAGATCAAATCACAGTACGGACACTTGAACCGCGGCGGTTGGCCACACTCGTATCTCAAGTGAGTAAGGAGACTTCGTTTCTGGCCGAAAACGCTCGTGCAATTGCCGCAAGGATACCTCGTACTGTTCGGTACGAAAGTCCTGTAAAGCCTGTCGCGTTGTCCTGCATTCAATAACATTCTTGAGGTGGCAAATCGTTTGAAACCTGAAAAAATTCAGTGCCAGGTCAGTACCCATTTCACAAGGAGCAACGGAGGAGCGGTAGTAAGCGTTTCGCTGTTTAAAGAATGAAAAGGCGAAAACGTTGGTTGGTTGGTTGGCGGAAAGGATGGTGCGCTGGTGCGCTCGGTGTTTTCTGCTATGGAAAAATCTTTATTGCGAGGCGAGCGACTCGGCTGGATAACGGCGTTACGTTGCCACGCGTGTCGCGCACCGGGGTTTCCTCGCAGACGATAGAAAAGAAAGTGGGAATCGCTGGGAATCGCTGGGAATCGCTGGGAATCGCTGTGACTCGAGTGGCAACGACGATCCATGCTAACGGAAAAGATAACGAAGAAACGAAAAATCCCAGAGAACGCAAAGAACCATGAGACTCGCTAGGAATGCGGCTGATATTTTCGAAAGGTATTTTATTCAGAGTAAGATCGGTAACAAATATTAAACGGAACGAATCGACAGCGACGATTCGTCTCTGAACAATTACGAGACTCGCTGGGAATTTAATTTCCGTTAACGTCGACGATTTTCGAAATGGGAGATTTAAACGTAAAAATGCCTTTTCCTCGAGACAATTCTCGTCCGATGCGCGTCTTTCTCCGGTATCGAGGAGAATAATCACCGTCTCGCACAGATTTACGCGAGACAAACTCGGCGAGGCAGCAACAGCAGCAACGGCAGCAACGGCAGCAGTGGCAGCAGCAGTGACAACAGCAACGGCGGCGGCGACAGCAGCAACGTCGTTCTAACCGAGAATTAGTAGGCGATTCTACGGAAGACGATCGCGTCAACTTTATTCTCGCCTATATTTATCCGATGAAAGTTATACACGCTCGAAAGAAACGTTAACGATACTTGGAAGCAGCGATTAGAGAACAGGGTGGTAAAATTTCGAAATAAACTCGAGGGATATGTATCAATCGTGTATCGACCTCTTTCTTCCTCTCCTCTTTCTTCCTTTAGTTGTCTTGTACTTGTCCGTCGTTTCTTTGCTTTCTTTCCCTTTAATCGTCGTCGTTGTCATCGTCGTCGTCGTCGTCGTTATAGTCGTTACAGTCGTTACAGTCGTTACAGTCGTATAGTCGTATAGTGGACGTTAGTAACGAACTCTGGACAATTGCTTGTACAAATCGATGATTTGCAGCTTTTCGTCCTTGTGCATCCGTCGCACGTGAACGTACATGTTGGAAGAAAATTTCGCCTTCTTCGTACAATACGGACATTGATATCGCGGCTCTTTGCCGCATTGAAAGTGACAGTGCGTTTTCATATCGGATAGTCTGGTGTAACCACTGTTACATCGCGGACAATAAAACTTTTTCCTCGGCAGGGAAGTTTGAACGGCGACACTGTCGGGCCAATGAGTTCTGGAAACGGAGGGTGGTATCGGTGGCTCTTGAGGACAACCGACTTCCATGTAGAGAAACGAGGATTCGTCCTTAGGATCTTTGCCGGAATCTCTTCTACGCTGATAACCGTCGGCCTGGGGCATGCCTCTTCCCCCTCCTATCATTTCTGCCCGAATAAACGGTGAGTGTAACTGCCCGTACATCGGATCTAGAAAAAGAATCGAATTTTTGTTGCTAGTTAATGGAAACAAAACGGAACCAACGAACTGACGACATTGCAGAGAAATACATTTTCATCCATGCTCTGAGATCATCTAAGCGCACGAGTGCGCGCCTTTCGCCGCTATTTCGCTTCTAATCGAGCCGAGCAAATTCTCGACACGGACAATTCCTACTGGATTACTCGCCTCTCTCTCCTCGTGCCATGTGTCTCTCGTTAATAATAAGCGATAAAACGTAAAAATGAGAGCAAGAGGGGGAAACAGGCGACGCGGGAGATAGGGAGCGCCGGGGGGCCAGAACGAGAGTAGACGAAAGAGACGAAAGAGACGCGAAGGCAAAAGTCGGAGAATCGGAAATCAGAGAACGAGCATATACGTTGTTGCGTTACGTTATGTCGTCGACTATCATTTTCTTTCCCTTTTTTTTCTTTTCTCTTTTTTTCGTTTTTGTTTGTTTTTTTTTCCCCCTCGTCAGAGTTAGCACCGCTACGCGAGATTCTACGAGATGGACGAGTCTTTCAATCGCTTGATTTATTTATTAAGATTGTACAGAGAGAGCAGTTGGCGTTACTGGTTGTTGGACGAAGATCGAGGATGCTGTACACGATCTCTTTCCTATATCTCTCGTGTGGTAATCCTTCGTCGTCGCTTGCCATCCATATGCGAATAACCCGCGAACAAGCTTACCTATGTTATCTCGATCACGTTGATAATCGTTCGGCTGGTTATCGACACCTCCCATCCAATATCACGGTAATGGAATTTAGTTGTAGGTTAAAACAAGTTCAAGCGTATACGGCAGAGAGGAGCACATTTTATTCAAACGATATTCAATCGCGTAACGATGTATAATATAATTCGAGATTCGGAGTAAAAAGTAGAAAAATAAAACAAAAATACAACGCGAAAAATATAAAAATAAACAAGGTATAAACATGTAAAAATACAAAAATATAAACAGACGAATATAAACGTACAAGGTAACACGCGTGTTCAACTGCGAACGTTAATCTAAATATCGAAGATACTGTAATGTTGAATAATCTAAAATACGCATGTAATAATATTTCGTGGTGTTATCGGAAAATTGCACAACCGACGTGAAGAAGAAGAGAAATTAGATTTCGAATGCCGAACGGAAAGATGAAAGATGATATGTAAATAAATAAACGAATAAGAAATTATACCGGAGGAACGTCGATGAACGAAGGGGAGAAAAAGAATAGAGAAAAGAAAAGGAAGTAATAATAAATAAGTCAATCGGACACGAGTTCGGATAGAGGGGACACGATTAGGACTTTCCATTTTTTATGGTTGTTTTCTCAAGAACGGATTTCTTTCGTTTTAAACCGGTAAACAGATTTTTGACCTTCGAATCGGAAACCTATATTTCTTCGGGCAATGTTTCTCTCGACCTTCTTTCCTCGTTCATTCTGTTTAGCTGGGTTTACAAAATTACGTTGCTTGGGAGGATGTGCCCTGGCCACTATCATCGATACGCGGCCGAATTATCCACGGCTCAGTGAACTCTTTTTCCAATAGACTTTCGTCTTTTATTTCTTCTTCAACAGGTGCACCTTCTTCCACGATTCCGGCCTTGCTGCCTTTCTTCTTGTTTTTCCCTTTCCCTTCCACGGCTTTCGACCCTTTCGACCCTTTCTGCATTTTTCTCCCCTTTTTGACTTTTTCACCAAGATGCTCTTCCGCAACTTGGCTTTGCTCCTCCGGTCGAGCGACAGCAGTCTCTTCAACCTGGTCCGATGCGTTCTGATTTACTTCTTCTTTCTCTTTCATAAGCCTCTGTCGTTCAGCAGCTTTGCGTCTGCAAACCAGCAGATGTTTTTGCGTCACTCTGCCGCCCGCGAGCACGTTGTTACATACGTCGCAGGCACTGTAAATCTGGCACTCGTGTCTCCAATGATACGCCAAGAGCTTTGTGAACTTGAAATTACGGCCACAGTAATGGCACATACATCTTTCGGCAACCGCTCCGGATGCTAGTTTCATGCTGGTCACCGAGTTCGGATTTTTTAAACAATTCTTATTCATGTGCCGCGTTGCATGCGCCTTTCTTCTGAATCTTAAATCGCAATAACTGCAACCGAACGGCAACACTTCTTCGTTCAAGTTCTCGGTGTCCACCCACTCATCGGTTACGCTCCAACCGTTCAGCGGTAAACTAGCAGAGTTTCCGCTTAGAGATTTTTTAGGCGTTACCAGAGACAAATTTTCCCACTTTTCTTCATCCGAATTAATCGACGCGGAAAGACCTACATCTTCCTCGTTCAGGGTTAACACGATAGTCGTGCCATCGGACAAATTATCGCAGTCCACGGGCTCTATCGGCAGCTGTGATGTGGAATCTTCGATATATTGAGAAGCCCTACTTCCGGAAAGGTCGGTAATGGTGGTTTTACGAGCATTTCCAGTCACGGAAATCACGCGTGACGCGTCTTTGCTACCGTCTCTCGCCCCGGCACAGGTCGTCTCTACCCAGGTGCCTATCCTATCATGGATCATGAGTCTCTTCGCGAGCGGTAAATCATCGTAGTCAAGATCCGCAGCGGCAGCCTGGTCCAGCTGACTGATATCTTGCTGCAGCGTAATCTTTTCTCCTTCATTACGCGAACATGAGGACCAATCGACCGCGTGACTCGCGGCAGGTCCCTCCCGCTTCTTCTTCTTTTCATTATGCAAAGTAGCTGGTCTCGTGTCGCTTTTCGCTCCCACAACTCGGTTTTCTTCTATTTCCATAGTATCACTGCTATTGTCAAATACGAAAGGTATCTTTCTCTTGGTTTTCCGAATAGTACTAAGGCTTTGGTTCAGCAAATCGTAGGATTCATCGCGTATAGACTCTGCCGTTTGGTTAGGTGTAGATGCCAGAACGACCACGCGACCCGCAGCAGGCTCGCCCTGCTTCAACGACATAACGCGTTTCTTTTTATTAATCGAGGTAGCTGATGTCGAGTCCCTGTCGGTTTCTTTGTTTTTCGTATCGTTGAATGTGTCAGTTCGTCTGTACCTGATGACTGGGACGGGCGGAGTAGCAATCACGATAGTCGAGTTCAGGCTGTTATCTTGGCGCGACGCATCGTGCGATTTTCCGGATCTAACCGTTTCTTCATGCTCGTTACGTATACCTACACCGACAGCCGCCGTGCTACCTTTGGCAAACTCGTCCTTCTTACGCTTTTTCTTCTCTACCTTTCCCTCTCCTTTACCTTCCAAATGTGTCCTTTGACTGGGCAAAAGAGGACTATCTGACCGATTTCTATTCGCCGTATGGGCCATCGATCGAACAGATTCTATGACCATGCTATTTTCCTCGCGCGAAACCGAAGCGTAATCCGCGGAGCACGCGCCGAGCTGTTTGTTAGCGCGAGTTTCCTGGCGTTCGCGGTTCTCCGTGGAGGGGCCCGTGTCATTGCGCTTATCGGCTCTTGCCACGTCTGCCTTTGAATTCTCCGAGTTCATCGTCCTCTCATTTTCCTTCTCCACTAGCATAATCGATATTGCGTCGTTACGTTGACTTTCGTAAATCGGAACCAATGACTTTTTTCTATTACGCTCATAAATGGAGCACACCGAGAGATCTTTCTTACGTCTACATTCACGTTCAGAAACTGCTGCAGCAACATTTGCTTCCTTACTTTCGCGATCGGTCACTACTACGAGATCGGATTCCTGTCTTCCCACGTCGGGGACAAGTGTCCTGGTAAATTGGTCAATGGCTCCCGCCGCAACGTCATTCCTGTTACTCGTTTCACTGTCACTGTCTGTATCGTTTGTCTCGTGTGCTTTGTCCTTGTCCTTGTCGCGGTCGCGGTTCTGGTCACGGTCACGGTCACGGTCCCGATCGCCCTCCCAATCAGGCTCTTCGGCCCAATCTCCATCTTGATCTAGATCTAGATCTCGCCCGTGAAAGTAATCGTGACCGTGGTAGTCCCGATGATCGCGATTCTGATTATCGTCACGACCGTTCTTGTCATTGCCGTGGTCGCTATCGCACGGAGCAGCGTCCGCGGCGGTTACAGGCATTCCCTTAACGCGTTCCCTTTCGGTTAATTTATAGTCAACTGAGCGAGTTGTCGTAACGGGACGTGCCATTTCGTTACGTTTACAGTAAAGCGGTATCCAAACAAATGGTCTGTCAGAGTTTTCGCAGTGCCCGACGGAGATCCGTCCTGCTTCTTCGTTTAACGTCTTCCTGTCAACGACTTGAATCCGTTTCTCTCTAATCTCTTTCCCGCCGGTAACCACAGAGCTTTTCTTCTGCACCCCTGTAACACAACCAATCGATTAAGCGCCGGCCTCCCCCCATTGCGATTTCAAGACGATTACAGCTTGTACGGAAATAAAGCGAACGAGTAACTAAAGGAAAACGAAAATAAGGAAACCCATTGTAGTCGTATACGTTACAACGCGGAAACAAAGAGTGAGAGAGAGAGAGAGAGGGATAGAGAGGAAAACAAAAAACGAAAAAGGAAAAGAGAAACAAGAGTAAACGAAAAAGAAACGAAGAAAAAACGAGAAAAGGAGAGAAGAGAAAAATGAAGAGAAAGAGAGAGAGAGAGAGAGAGAGGAAAAAAGAACGCAGACTACTCGCAATCTCACGGATCGCTGTCGTGTTTCGTTTATTCTTTTATACATTTTTTACAATACAGTTTCCACCTAAAAGCAACGATCGCTGATCGTTTCGATTTATTTATCTCGAATTTCTTCCCGTAACATGCGATATAAAAACTGGAAGATGTTTCGAAAATCCTCCAAGCTCCTCCCCACCTCTTTCGCCTTCTTCGCGGAGCATTCCGATTCGTTCCAATATAATTCCGCGTTTCGATGAATGAAGCGGAAACTCGTGGTTGCCCATGCGCTCCGGACACGAGGTAATCTGAAAACATCGAGCAACGTATCAGCGAACGTATAGCTAGGAAAAAAAGGCTCGCGTCGGAAGATGATTCGGGCGAAAGGAACGTTGACAACGAAGATGACAGAAACGAGAGTCGACCAACTTTGCTCCACTCTTTCCTCCTACGTTTCCATCTTCCGTCTTCGATATTACTTCCCCCGAATTCCCGTTAACGCTTCGCGTCTGCCAACAAAGCCTACGAGCAAGCCAGCTTTTCTTCTACGTAACACTACGAAATCTACTCGAAATTTCTCGCAATTTCCCGCAAATATATTCTTCCTTCCTCCTTCTTTTTCTCCTCTTTGTATGCCGATTAACGCGTCTGGAAACTGCAAGGAGGCCGTTGACGATGTTTCCGCAAGCTGCTACTATGAAGAAAGGTTTTCCCGCAGACGGGGCATTTCTGCGTTCTGCCGCAGTCGTGCCTAACGTGGAAAATCAGATGAGACTGTTTCGCGTAACAGGCGCCGCACTGATCGCAGGAAAACGGTCGGCTCTTTTGCAACTGATGACAGGTCGATCTAGGATTCCAATAGCAGAAACTCTTCTGGTGACTCCTCAAATGACCGGAAAGGGTGAAACCCTTGCCGCAGAATTTGCAATTGTATTTTCTTTTCGTGTCGTCCCCACGTATCGAGTCCGCGAAAAGCTCTGCAACATCATTAACGATCGATCATCAGTTGTGTTCTCTCGTTCGATTTGTCGAACAACGCGTTCGCGTGAAATTCCTAGCGTGCAAAGTGCCCCGTTGTTCTAGGCTAGAACCGCGGAACGCTAGAACGCTAGAACGATAGAACGGTAAGAAGGGGTAGTAATTTTGTAAACGAAACAGTCGTATATCCGACACGCGATTGGTAAGCTGCGTTACAAAACACGCGCGCGATTAACTAAATTCTCAAACGATCCGCGCGGGCACATTTCTCTCTCTCTCTCTCTCTCTCGCACGCGCGCGCACACACACACACATACACACACATTGGGAAATCAGACCAGATACACGTATAGCGACATAAAGAGATGCGTGCGTGTGTACGTGTATGCGTGTGTGTGAAGAGGATAAATACCACTGAACGTGTTGAAAAAGGATAAGAATAAGAAACGATGCCTCCAATACCTTTTTTTTATTTCTCTGTACGTACAAGCGAGCACTTTTCAAAACTCTCGACGAATACAAGTAACGGTTACACAATACGTTCGACCTATTAACGAATAAATCGATAAATCGGAAGAAAGGAAACTCGAAGCGACTAAATGTCGCGATCGAACCAATCGAAACCAGGAAAACAAATAAATCCGTTGAAAGGATTAAAAGGAAAACTGCAGCGATTCCGATGTTCTAGAAGATTATTTCGACGAGATTAAAAGCACCGAGAGAACGATATGTGGGCAAACTGGAAAAATTGTTCCGTTACTCTCACCCTCGCGGAAACAACGCCGCGATTCACGTTTCCGGAGGCTGCTGCCGTATAAAAACGTTTCTCAGTCTTGCAGCAATCGTTACGAACGTAACGCTTTAACCACCACTGTTTACCCTAATTCAATCCTCGAAGGATATAAATCCGAAATCTCTGGAAAAAAAACTTTCGTGGATTAAAGTTGCATCCAGTTCTATGTTGAAAGAGTTTTCGACTTTACCGAAACACACCGGTCAATAACGATAACGATACACGCGGCAGCAGAATTTCGTCAAAGTTTCTCCTCCTCCTCCTCCTCCTCCGCCATTTTTCCAAAGTAATCGGTGAGTTATATATTTCCGACGAGTTATTACGCCGACGTCGATTCGTCGCGAAACGTTATCTCGTACGAGAGAATTGTTACTTTCCTCGTCCCATCGAATCCTCGTTAAATGTCCGTTCGTTACCGAAAATAAAACAACCAACCCTTAATGCGTCCGATTATCCGATCAATCTGACCTAAACTTAACTCGTTATTCCCTATGATTCGTATTACACGAAGAATCGTATTTCCGTCAAATTTCTCGTCGCTCGGTTCGAAATTCTACTATTGACTGTTTCGCGAAGCGTCTCGATACATATAATCTTCTCTATTTTCGACCTGTACGAATTCTGAAACAAAATGAAAAAGTCAATAGTTTAAATATCGTTACGATATACCTCTGCATCCACGCGATCCTTTCCCTTCGATATACACGTGTTTACGCGTTCATGTCAATCTTTTTACCATATACGTATGTCGCTACGTATTATACGTATTCTAACGAGGATCCTACGATCGCACCTTCCGCGCTCGTATCAAAGCGAATCCTCGAGATCTACAGGGGTAGAATTTCCAGATTAATTCACGCGCGTAGCACGTACGTATTCCTTTACTTGGTCGTTTTACCACGGACCAACTCTGCCGATCGAAAATTCGTCCATCCCGAATGATCGAATGACGAAAGGCAAGGGAAAAGGGAAAAGGAAACAACGGTATACGAAATTGGA
Source organism: Euglossa dilemma (assembly GCA_002201625.1). NCBI lineage: Eukaryota > Metazoa > Arthropoda > Insecta > Hymenoptera > Apidae > Euglossa > Euglossa dilemma. The sequence continues at coordinate 314,676 of NIJG01000025.1, read as the reverse complement.
TTTATTTGCTCGTTCGAGCAAGTTGGAAAAAATCTCGCCCCGAATACGGGAAAATCACCAGTTAAAAGGTAAAAACGCAATTTCCGTTGCTAGTGGTAAAAAGAAGAGAGATTGAAAATCTCCGTTTGGTTTGGGTTAGGTAAAAATTAGGTAAGGATATTCGATATCGAGATTATATCGCCGGTTATCCTAACGAGCGATCATGTCGGAACGAAAGTCGGAAGGAAAGAGAAAGAAAAGAAAGAGAGAAGGGAAAGAGAAGAAGAGAAAATGGTTAAAAGTCTGTTGGAAGAAAGGTGAGAGAGAATTTGTAAAGAACGAAAACGATCGTACGGTACTCGGCGTAATCGAAGGTTGTTCAACGTTGATCTTGATCAACGATCAAGAACAAATCCTCGCCTTTGTGTCTACGTCTGATATGCGTGTATATATTAGGCGGATGTTTGCTTCTGAGGCCGCAATACGGGCAATGAAATTTCGGTTCTCGACCGCATGCGATCCGCAAATGAGTATCCAAAGTCCGCTTGTTCTTGTACCCCTGCGAACACTTTGGACAAACATAGTTTCTCGACTCGGCCCGATTCATCGTTTGCCTTTCCTCGATCCGAAACGAAGGATCCATGAAACAACCTCTAGTCAGATGCCGCTTCAAATGACTCTGAGAGGAGTAAGGACAGTTGCAGAAGTTGCATCGATATTCCCCGACGTTGAAGTCTCGAAGCGAGGCTGTAACACACAAGCAACACACTCGATTTACAGTATTTACTTTCTTTCCGTTCGCTCTGTTTCGAAACGCGCTACGCGAAACTTCCTCCGCGCCTCTCTTTGGCTAACCGAAAAACCAGCTCTCGGAAAAATGCATCCTTTGTTCGAACTACATGGAGAACGACATCGCTTCCTCCTCCGGAAAACTTTCCTACCATTCTCCATCGATCGTGTTCTCTCGCGTCCAAACGTTCCACCACCTTTCCCTTTCTTTGCGCGTTACGCACGCACCACATGTACGGGTCAGATCCAAAAGAAACGACTTTTTATCCGAGACCTCTTTTTATTTACATTCCGTAACAATTTGTAAAATTCCAAGAGCTATAATACGTAGACGTTTAATGCGCTCGACGACAACGGCCGCGAGATCACGATCACCATCGCGATCCCGATCACGGTGATAACAGCAACGATAACGATAACGATAACGACAATCATAACGGTAACTATATATTCTTCATTCTTTCATCGTATAAATCGATATTTAAAAATTATTCCAACCATCTTGCGTACGCGACGAAAAATATCCCTTTGATATGCATCGTAGCAACGTTAAAAATATAACATCTCGCGAGTATAACACGTCATCGATCAACGACCTTGATGTTACACTATCGGTAATCTTATTTAAAAGATAGAGGGAGAGAGGGGGAGAGAGGGGTGGGAGGAAGGGAGAGAAGAAAAACGCGAACGATATTCCTAGTCGGTTTGCTAAAGTACCGCATCCCTACATAGGTCGCATCCACCAGTAAGTGCATACACAAGGTATGTATGTAGTAGCACGCATAATATGCATCATAATATGCAGTATAATATAGGCGTAGCAATTTTATCGAAATTGCCAACGATTAACAATTACACGCGACGATTACGTTTCATCCGAACGTATTTAACAAATAGTATCATTTAAATGGACCCACGTACGTACACACGCACACGCTTGCATACACTCGTATATATGCACTGCTTTGCAACGTTATCAAACTTACACGCGAGTATTGCTCCGTTAAGCTAAACAAAGAAAAGTAAAACAGGAATATTATTTATTTGGCATTATTGGTAATTAAATTACTTGGCAGTTTGCGACACGCGCGCACGCATGCCATACGACAAGTTCATTAATCGGTATAGCCTAAAAGACAACGTCCCTTCGTAAAATCACAAACTCCTCTCTTTTCGATAAAATTCCACTTTCTTTTTCTACGTATAAAACGGGAAAGTTAAGAACGTCGACGCGATACGCGCGCCTGATTAGTGGAAAAATTTGTGGAAAAATTTGCCGCGCGTTAGACCGAAAGAGCAAATGGTACCGAGATTCGTTTTGGTAGATGCGACTCAGGTGCCGCACAGTTACATTGCATTATCGAATGTGTCGTTCAACATGGTGCGAAGTGCAATTCGTTCACACGAAACGAACGTATGCGAATAATCATCGTCGCATCTACGCAAATCGCGCGTCGTTCTTGCCCGATACCACGCTTTCTACCATTCGTATATATAAATATCGTATTACCGTCAAAAATAATAAAAAATTCATGTCGCTAATAACAATTGACTTTTTTGTACATTACGATTTAAATTCTATCACAAACGTTTACTTTGGTATGCCTTTGAACGATAATAGCGAGGGAATAATTTACATAGCGCGTCGATCGAAAAAACCAACAGCAAATAATCTTTACGTTCAAAGAAACACGAGCGAGATAGATAGACAGATATAGATCAGAGAGAGAGAGAAAGAGAGAAAGAGAGAGAGAAATAGGAAAGGGAACACGACAAGACGGGAGGCACGTAGTAAAATTGACGCGTTTAAAACGAATCAACGACGCAAACTCGTATGATAAAAGACGAAGGAATTAAAGAAAATCGGACGTGATAGCAAAGTGGTAGTCGAAAGATGAAACGGAAAATCGAAGGGTGGAAGAAATGTGGGAACGACGGTAGGAGAAATCGGTAAATCCAGGATGGAGCATCTTTCGGACGAGATAGTAGCCGGTGAGAAATGGAAGCTATTTAGCAACCGATCCACCATGAATATTGAGGATGTGCTGCTTTAGGTGATCCGGTCGACAGAAGTACTTTCCGCAGAGCGTGCACGTGAAAGTATACCTGGAGCCGAGTCTTCCGCACTCGTACCTGGAGTGTCGCGTCAGAGAGGATCGTGACCTATATTCACGTCCACACATGACACACCGAAATCTCAGCTCGCTGGCAGAGACACCCTCCATCATGGGGCTCGCTGTAAGCATACACGGAGGCTTTTTACATATGGGTTTTCCTCCTTTGTTCATCGGGACAGTCGAAAATCACGTTCCACCAACGAAACCCTCGCGCGAATCTCCCCCTATCGCCACGTTTACCGCCATCGCGGCGCACGCACACACGCACGCACGCACACACGCGCTCCCATAACCCGTCCTTCCTCCTCCTCCTTTCCATCGCCCCCCTTTCATTCGGTTTCCCCTCCCTTCTCGAGCATCGCGGTAGAGTGTATGTGCATGAATCAAAGGACGATACCTTTTTCTCGAAGCGGGGGTAGTTTCGTCTCTCGACAACGATCGGGAAAGGAAAGCTCGAGCTAAGCATGTGGACGATATACGGTCAAAGGCTTAAGCTCGCTCTAAAAAGAAGACTGCGCTTCACCGACCAACAACCCTCCTTCGAACCGGATCCAACAACCACGCGTCGCCCATGGAAACGCGTGGGAAACTACAGAGGGAAACGTACAGAAACACGCGAGAAACGACCGAAATCGATTTTCCAGACTAATTTCTCTATCGACGTAACAACTTTTATCCCGTCCGAATCGACTCGCGAAAACGTACCGATAAAGGAACGGAGAAAATGGAAAAGGAAAAGGAAACGCGTATGAACGTAACGTGAAAACTTTGCGACGATCTTGTTTGAAAAATTTCGAAAACCGGGAGAATGTTCTCGGAGGAACGAAAGAACGGAGAAACAAAAGAAGCGAAAGGTGCCAGCGCGCAGTCTTCTTTACTCTGAGCCGTTGTTATTTACATGCTGCTCCAAAATGAATCGCTTTTATTAGTTTCCATTTTTACACCCGTCATCGTGTTTCGTTAATTCAACCCAACGTAAAAAATGCCTCCTTGTATAGTTTCACCCAATACACGCCCATGACACACGTATAGAAACCTGAACTGCATTTCGCCAGAACACTCCAACATTTTTCTTTCATTTCCATTGATGTATTATTATTCCGCATCACATAAATGATCATGAAGCTTAAATAATTCGCGGCAAACCATGAATCAGCATGCAGTACACATTGTCAAACACCGTCGTGAATCAACGCACGTTTTTCCACGCTTTTTTATCGATTAAATAGAACATGGATTTTTTCATTGCAAAATATGTTTTATTGTACACCTCTGTGCAAGCAACACACCTTTATATAACATTTAATATACAACAACTTTTCGATAGTTTTCTTATTCTTTTATTCTTTTCCTCTTTCGAAAATTACAAGAATTCGAGTTAATCAAATTTCCCGAGTCCAAACGCCGGAACGATTATTCGCGACGACTTCGAACTTTTCTATCGTACGTCTACGAATAAAAAAGACCGTGCTGCTAATACACACGAACGTACGTTATACATAATTGCTTCGAATTTCTTTAATTGCAATAGAAAAACATCGAGAAACCGTTAATAATCTTTCGCGATAGAAGGCTACTTAATATGCGCGTTCGTACGCACGGCCGCGGTGCTACTCGTTGATCCCGTGGGATTCGATTAAAACGAGGAAGCATCGGGAAATTGTCCGATCTTTTTTAGGAGTTCAGACACGAAGACACGATTCGTAGAAGGAAACCACCCACCTGGTGCAGCCTGAACAACGAAAAATGACGGTTCGCAAATTTCGTTGCGCAGTTGAGAGATCTCTCTGCAGGGATCTGCGACTCCACTTCGAATCGTAGAGAAGCTCCTTTTTTCCAATCCTACTAACCCCCTCTCTTTTTCCTCTTTCTCTCTCCACGCTCGAAAAAAGAGAAAAGGGAAGAAAAACAAGAAAAAAGATAGAGAAACTAAAGATACGTAACGCGCAATTCGGTATAACTACTTGAATATGCGAGCAATCTCGCACATGTCAAATCCTTGGACCTTGAATAAAATTTTGATAGACGATTTAACGTATCGTCATCCGCGGATGGATCGGCTACGCAAATTCGTAGACCAAACCCGGTTTAGTCAGCCAGACGCTACATTTCCATACAACGTTTATATTCGAGTCGATTTCGCTATCCCGTTATTTTACTTGGAAATTGAACTGGCGCGTTACGCTAAACCGCTGCTATCGCATGTGCGTAGAAAGAGCTAATCGCATATAGATACACGGACACCGTAATTGAAAAAAGACGATATAATACCTAATAAAAAATAAGAATTTATTTTGTCTTGCCAAAGAAAAAAAAAAAGATATAAAAAGGAAAAAAAGAAAAAAAAAAGAAAAAATCAACCATCGTTACGGCGCATACAAACGGTTGTCGCAATTCTTTCGTTCACGAATAATAATTATATCGTTGTTATATCACGGAGAGAGATAATACAGATGGCAAAAGAAAAGAATTTGTAATTTTAATCGACATCCGTGTTTTAAAAAATCGCAGTTATATAAAATTCTACGTGAACTAGAAATAAAATACAAAGAACATAGACGAGACGAATATATATCACGGCTAAAATGTAAGTTAATACGAAAGTTAGAAAGAGAGCAGGATAGGAGGAGGATCGTGAGAAAAAGCGACGAAAAACAATTAATTTTTGTCACAAACAATTTATTGCATATCTTCTTATGCTCCACTCCACTGGACGACAGCTGGAATACGTGCAATCGAAGAATGCAAACTGTGCAGAGTACTTCTCCCCAGAACGTAATAAACTGCGATAAATCGCGAACACACGCTCGAATAGGAAAAAACATTAAAAAATCGATCGAAACGCAATTTGTGATAGTCCTGGTAACGCGCGGATCAAAAAATCTCGCCAGCAGCATCGCACGAATCCTAACACGCGTGAGAGAACAATTTCGTTTATATCCAATTTATCGCTGTATCTATATAAGTTGGTTATTCGGAACCGTGACACGTTACGCGTTACAAAAAATATATTCAGCGAACGACTCCTCTCCACTTTCGTTTAGCGCAAGTCGATGTTTAAAAATTCCTTAAAAATTCGATAATTTTCAATCGTTTTCCGCCAAGCTTTACGCGGTCGAAATTTTTGATCAAATTTATACAATAACGAAAAAAATGTCGTTCCATTGTCGTAGAAAATTAATTTACAATTATTGGTCGAATTGTCCGCAAAAAAATAAAAATCGCGGGTATCCGACTGCGTCGAGAAATCGCATAACGCGAACGACACGCGTGTCTCGTTTAGCTTTTCTTTTACAACCAGAGATTCTAACATCCGATCGTTTCCGCTTTCTGGCGTACAAAAAAAAACTCACGAGGAAACTGATCTGCAAGAAAGTTTCGAGCCAGCTTATCGTCTCTAAACGATCGACGGATAATTCGGAATAAATTATAATCGGTCCCCGCAATTGAAATTTGAAACGGACACTGGCATTCGATGCTGATTATAAAAGCTATCCTAAAACGATCTATCATCTTTCGAATACAATCGCCGTTGATACGGTCGCGAGGTAGATGTCTAACTTTCTAACTTGTATTCTACGCGCTTATTATTTAATCGCGATTAATATTTAAACGCGTCGCGATCCAAGTTTACCTTACGACCACAATCGAGAACGGTCGAATAATCGCGGAATTCGTAGGATAGAGAAGACGAAAGGTATAATCGAGTTATCGCAGCGCGGTTCAACGCGGTTCAACGCGACTCAAAGCGGGTCAAACGCGCCGAGTTCGGATTAAGATAGCACAGCGACGAAAGTAAGAAACACGGAACGGAAATTATATTATGGAACAATTCTCCTTTACTTGATCTCTCCCCGAGAGTCCTGGAAAACTGCGACGGAGAGTCGTTGAGAGTCGACCTGGAAACCCTTTTGTCCGAGGTAAAGGTGAGACACGCATGGCACGCTGACAGCAGCCCGCTTCCGACGCACCGCCGACGTACTGCCGACGCACCGTCGATGCACCGCCGACGATGTCCACAGCCGAACGAAACACGACGACAGCGAGTAGGATCTTCAGGCCAACCGATATTTTCTACTTTACGCATTCACACCTCCGACGCCTCTTTCTCTCTCTCTCTCTCTCTCTCCCTCGCTCTCCTCTCTCTCTCTCTCTCTCTCTCTCGCTCTCTCTCTCTCTTTCTCTGCCTCTCTCATCCACAATCACGCAAGCTCATTCGTACCGTACACGCACGGTAACCCCATTTCTCGCTTCGTCTATCCAAATGGTTCGCGTATCTTCGCCACAACAGAGCTGGAAAAAATGTATCTATCGATGTTCATTCGTCAAAGCCAGTTCTCTGAGTATGAGTTGAATCTTTCGATTTTTCGACGAATCGCCGCTACTCGAGTAATGATCGCTGCGCAGCAAACATTGTTCGAGAAGCGATGATTATGTCATACATACCGATATATCGGTTCCACGTCTCGTCTCGTCTCGTCTCGTCTTGTCGCATTTGCAAAGCTTGAATAACGTCGAATGGTCTACCATCTGCTACCGCTAGCCGTCTCGTAGAGAACCTCTGCACTGTTCAAACATTATAAACAAATCGTACACAACCATCGATAATTTAGAAAGCCAATAACGTTCGCGCACCAACAGCTATTCTTCCTTTCCTTTCACACACTCGCTCTTATTCTCCCTCTTTCATATCGAAACATATATATATATATATACCTAGCCTTTCATCGCATAAACGAGAAACACATCGTTTGGATGAAATATTTTACGCGTTATTTCATTTTCTCCGGATATTTTATAGTCAGCTTGGAATATTCAAAATGACAACAGACATCTCTGCGATACCCGCAACGAGAAATTCATGTCAAATTGAACATTAATAAATGCTTATTTACTGCACACACACACACATATATATATATATATATATATATATATATATATATGCGTTGAAACGCGTTAAACTTTCATCCAACGATCGAGAACTTTCTACAAATAAAAAAGAAAAAAGATCACGACGAATGAAAGCACAATCGAACGGTCTTTCATTATCTGGCGCCTTAGAGTAAGAAAGCTAACGATTGAACGGACATCCGTCTCGTGATTTTTCTTTTGAACTTGTAATTGATAATAAATTTCGAATTGCCTAAAGTCCATTCGTCCCAGAAACGCATTCGTGCAACCAATCGTACCGATAATCAAACCGGTAATCGAACCGGTAATCGAACCACCTCGGTGTACATCGCTGAGAACGAAATCCCACAAGGACGATAATAACGACGCACGGTGTATCGTAAAACGAATGCACCGATACACGAAAAGCGATTGAAAGGAAAAATAAACTGGTATTGCCCAACACCTGTTCGTCGCAATAGCTAATTTACGAATATCATTCTTCAGTGGAGAAAAGAACGGTATTCGTCGGATTCGCCGGTTTCGACCTCTGTCGCAAAGCAACGTACCAATAGACGAAATAGTAGGGAATAAATTACGGTAAGAAAAACAAAAGAAGACAAATTAAAACGCCGTAAAACTACATCCCAATTGTACCTAGATTAAAAAGAATCGACGTAAATTTGTTCGTACCGAGACGTAGAGATCGGATTAATCTTCGAAATAACATCGCAGGAAAAAGAAATTATATCGATTTATAACGTGACCAAGTTAAGTATCATGAACATATGAAATATATCATCGTACGACGATAAAAATGATCGTTCCAAGTATATTATTCGAAATTACCGCAACTGTGCTCGCGATAGACGGCGAAAGGAAAAATGAAAACGATCATTTTCACCGAGTACGTGTCGCTAAATTAAGAATAAACGTATAGAAATGGAAAGTTATCTTGCGTGACGATACAGCACGCAAGATGAAATACTTAACCTTTACCAATTTTTACCGATCGTCTTTGAACACGTGGCACAGATTAAACCAACACTGCACGCACACACTCACTTGCTTCGATTAAACCACGCGGTGGTCTTTTTTCACTTGGCAGAGATTTTCGATAGATTTTCGAAAATCCTATTCATGCCTCGTCTTTCGACTCGCGGTGATCCAACACTGAACGAAGAAAAGTAGAAAACAGGCGTGCAAAGAAGATCGAACCGCGATCCTGGCACGCAAATGGAAAGCAGTCGAGAAAAAAATATTAAAAGCGATATTATAACGCGAATATAATACCGATACCAGAGACTGGTCGCATCGTCGTGTCGTCGTATCGTCGCATCGCCAAATCGTCGTATCGACGCTTTACAATCTTTCAATTTCCAAAAGTGACGATAAACGATACAAGTTCGATAATTCAAACATGACAAGGAAAAACGGCAATAAATATAAATCATATCGGCGATTCGATAGAGGCTCAAAGCCAACGATTAATCTTAATTTAAAATGTAAATATGTAGAATAGGTTGTACGACATAGAGTAAAAGGGGCAGCACACACAACCAAATGCCGACACATAAAATACCAACTGTTATAAAAAGGTGTAAAGTATTTGCATTTTCCGTACGATAAAATAATCGCAGAAAAGCTTAAATGCAAAATGTGTAAAATATGCATGGAATAACAGACGTAAATCTAACCGCGGTTAGAACTTATTTTAACGCGAGAAAGGAAAAAATGAGGAAATCATACCACCTGTTTGTCAATGCACGTACAAATATTCTCCCACGACGAAATCGAAGCGCACCTTTTTTTTTCTCTCGTCAATTTCGATACCGAAAGGTTCGAAATCGAGCAAACACTGAAAAAGAAACAAAAACTCGAGAGCTTACGCGAAGCTCTTCTCGTTTCGTTGCGCTTATCGCGAAAAGACATCGAATTCGATATTTTTCGATGTCCCTTAAAAAAAGCAGCGTACAACGACGAATCATTGCCATTAACTGTAAACAAAAGCTAAAGGAGGAGAGAAAAAAATAACAAAGAGCGTCTAAAACAGGAGGAAGAGAGCCGAAGATTACTCGCCGCTTCGCTTAATCGCGTCTACTTTCAAAAATTTCAAAGCGGAAAATTTTTGAAACCAACAACGAAACGTAACGACCACGGCTTTCAACTTCTTCTCTCCAATAGCACGCACACCTGCCAATCACCGATAATTTCCAACCATCGGTAAAAATGTAAAACGGAAATGGCATGACATCGCTTTTTATAATGGTGAAAGAACGAGACACGGGTAGAGAGGAAAAAGCTGTCGCTCGAAAATTTCTGTCCACGTATACCTATGATACCTATGAACGATTAGGTAAAACAACGAAAATAATATTCCGGGTAAACACAAATGTCGTTAGAAAAGTCGAATTATAAATATATTTCGCGTTCGTATATCGAACGATCGTAACGCATCAGGAAATCATCGGAAAATGATCGAAAATAGCATAAAAACAGTTGTAAAATGTCATCAAGTCCGATATAATCGAACACATCGTATAGCGGAAAAGTTAATTGCTTTATCTCATATCGTCCACATACGATAGTAATACAGAGTATATCGCTAATTATCGTCAAACTACAATCGCATTAAGGGGACGATCTAATTTTCTTACCAGAAATTAGATCGTAGCCCAAAAATAAGTAACCACCTCGTTTGGTATATGAAAATTGCGTGTGTATAAAACTTATAGGTAGGTAGAAACGTTAGTTTCTGTACGCAACTGAAAATATACGACGACATATGAACACATAAATGAGATATATATATAACTATGAAATTGCAGAAAACGCAGAAAATGCAGCAACTGTAACAATTACACAGCATAAAAATGCGCAAAATGAAACGAAAGAAATACTACCTTTTGGATACGGTGGTAATAACTGTTTACAGAGTTTTCCATACGTACCCATCATACCTCATCACCTGATTCTTACTTTCCATCGGCGTACTTGTGCTTCTCGCGTCGCTTTTGTCCGTTCGTTTACACGATAAACAACACACGCGCGGTATGGCAAGAAGAACGGTGAACGAATCGGTGGAAAAAGGCAACCGATTCGTTTTCCCATCAAAATTTGCCATAGATCGGATTGCCACGATGTACGTCGCGCGATTAATAAACAACGCGTTACCTATTAGCAGAGTAACGACGCTAAAATACGAAGGAACGACATGGCGGGCCAAGTATTTTCGTAGGAAAAAATCACAGACGAAAATACAAAAATTGCTGGAGGAGAACCAATGCACAAAAGGTGCACTGGTCCGATTTCGTTTCCATTTCCTCGTCCCCTCTTCTCTTCTTTAGCACACACACGCACACGGACGCACGCACGGACGGACGGACGGACGACGCACGCACGCACGCACGCACAGAGAGACAGACACACTGTGTAAAAAAACCACTGGAGAAAGAGCGTGGTCTGGTCGTGGCGGTCGAGAAATCGCTCGACCGCGACTAAACCAACCATTCCGACCCACTCCTCCTCCTCTCTCCTATTTCTCACGCTTCCCTCTTCCTTGGAACTTATTTACCATCTCTTCCAAAATAGCCTAAACACTTGGAGAGTAAAACGACAGCAACAACGTACATCGTAAAACCACATGGCATATTATACAACGAAATTCGAATGCCATAAAATACAATAGTATAAACGGTATTAACAATTGTACAAATATATGTTTCAATACGCAATATAGATATATGATAACAATACATATATCGAGTGGAAAACATTGTGTAACAGATGTATGTTTATATGTTACGTATATATGTATGTATGCGAGCATGTATGTACGAATGCACGTGTACGTATACGCCGGCATATGCACGCAACTACCCGATGCATGTTTATATGCACGTATAAACACGCGTATATACGCGTAAACAGGCAAGAAACGGGTAAATACGCGATACGCGTCCATACGATGTACACGCGATGTACACACGAGGCATACATGCGCACATGTAAAATATGCTTCTTAAAATCAGGTTAATCAAATACTTGATGTTTATATGCGTTACGAACAAAGAAGCAAGTTATGTACACATGGGTTAGTTAAAAAAAAAAAAAAATAATAAAAAGGATAAAAAAATAAAAAAAAAAAGAGACAAAAATATAATGGAACGTGTGCAAGCGCGTACGCCTCGTATTTTGCAAGGTATCGTAAAAATAATGCAGGGAAGAAAGATCGTTCGTAAGATGAACACCACCACCGTATATACGTATGTGTGTATAGACAGGACACACACACACAAAGAGAGAGACACACATATGTGTATATGCGCGCGCGCGCACACACACGTATATATCGCAATTCGCGTGGAAAAGACGGTGATCCTGCGGTTAAATGGCAAGATTGCTCGACGCGACGAGAACGCATCGCGCTCGCTCACCTCCGCAGAGTTAAAGAGTCGTAATTACACTACCGAAGGAAAGCGTAGCATGCAAGACGAATTACGCAAAAAATGGCACAACGCAATGGATTGAGAACTATCGAGTGTACGCATACACGGATGGATAAAGAAAAAGTACGTTGAGTCACACATCGTATATGTATGCGCGCCTGCGCGCGCGTGTGTGTGTGTGCGTGTGCGCGTGCGTGCACGCATGCGTTTGTGCACGAGCGCGTGTTACATGTCCTATACGTACATGTGGTGCGCGTGTGTACGTGCGCGCACGCACGCACACACAAACACATATAGATATATATGTATATATACGTATTTAGATACATACATACGTGTATTTATATATATATATAGATATGCGTATAGAAATTGTAACACACGGACACGTACGCAGATGCAGAGGAGCAAACACGCGCACTATCGTTACGCGTGGAAAAGTTGCGGTGAACACGCGTGAGAGGCGCGTTTACGCGACAGGCCGGACGTGAGAGATGCATGTTAGGTGGATTTTAGGTGGATCGCGTTAACGCCTATCACGCGTGTCACGGCTACCAAAAGAACACGTGCTTTTTTTGTTTCAATATTTAAATCGTTCACGTTCCACTGACCTATGAAACTATGAGAACACGGGAACACGTGTGCGTGTATCGTGTTCGAAAACGAAGGAAAAACATACCCAATCGCGGTGTTCGCGAGATGCTCGTTACGAGAACGAGTAATTCGTTATACGCGTTGGAGAAAATTTGAAAAGCGTACGGCTGGAATTTTCGTTACGGGCACTGTGCGACCAGAGAACACCGTCCGCCGATCGACGTACTGCCAACCGGTGTGCTCTTTCTATACCGTTAGATATACGATCCAAGTAAAGCAGCATCCCCCGTTTCCACGATAACGCGACAGACAAAATAGGAACAGACACAATATGCTAGTGAAAATATGAGAGACGCGCTTTCGAGTCCGTCTATCGTGCAAGTGAAATAGGGGGGCGGGGGGCGAAAGGAGAGAAAAAAAACGAAGAAAAGAACAAAAAAGGGAAGAAAAGGGGAAAGGAGGGAAGAAAAGAAAAAAAAAGAAAAAAAAGAAAAAAGATAAAAGGAAAAAGATCACTGGACAGCGCGCGATATTGCCAATATTGCGTACCGATTAATCTCGTTAATCGTTCAGTTACGAGTATAGGAATTATGATACACGCGCGCGTGCACGCACGCACATATACACATACACGCTCTCTCTTTCGCCCTTTCTCTCTCTCTCTCTCTCTATCGTTCGCTCGCTCACACGCTCACACGCAAACGCCCTCGCACGCAAACACGCACACACACACGCGATTGGCTTTACGTCGTAACGAAGGAGCGTACGCGAGCATACCATTTCGTCTCGTGTGCATTTTTGCCACGCGCGACGGATAATACGCGATTACGCACAAAAAATCTCTATATTCCTTTCTTTCGCCCGATTGTTTTTCCTTACATATTATCGCATCACATATACGTGATGTACTCTTTTATTTCTCTACCAACAAAAAAAACACGTAACGACTACAAATGGGTGTTTTTCTTTTCCTTTAGGATACGAGGGTTGCATTCCGGTTTCAACGGTAGAGACGACACGCGATTTCACTTTTGCCCAAAGAAAAGCTTCCGCGTAGTTCCATGTATTCGAATTTTGAACAACGAAATAGGAATAATAACGGTGACGGTAACAACGACAACGACACAACGATAACAATAATGGATAAAAAGAAACGCAACGGAGTGTAGAAGGCAAAGGTAAACTTATTTAGGCAATGGTGAACGCGCGTCTGTCTTTACCCTTACCACCGGAATATATATGTTTGTTTCCACAACGACATTTACAGAAAATGTTTGACTACGCACTGCAAATAACGTGGCGCAACACCGGTTCTATTTTTCGTTTTACCTACGGCACGCGGTCGCAACGCGGTAGCAACGTGGAAAACGAGTACCACACATCCAAGACAGCTCGCGAAACAATCGCAACGCGGTAACTCGATATTTCACCAAAAAACATAGGACACGAAGCGGAGAGACAAATCGTATCAATCGAGAACACGTTAGATTCTTGCTCCGATTAGAAAAATGAAATTCGATCGCGTGCTATTTGTTTAACAGAGAGAATGAGACGCGACGTCGGTGCAGAGAAACACGTTCCATGCTATGGGGAATTTACGTCGCCGTAAATATATCCGTTTGCGCCGTTTATACGGTCTTCCTTGCAGAATCTTAGACTACCCTCACCGCGCCCTCGCGATCAACCCTCTTCGCTCTCCTCGCTCCTTCCTTCGGATACCGCGCGGTTTCCGCCTCGCTACCAACCCCGCCCCAAAGCGTTTCTCTCGCCAGCAGCGGATCGATCGAAAACGTTAGGAACATCCTCGCGATAAACCTTAAGCTCGATTTTGTAGCACGTGTCACGACGTTCTTGGGATATTTCCAAAGAAAAGAAGAGCGAGAAAAAACGGGGAAGAAAAGGAAAGGTACGGAAAAAGCAAATATGCCAGACTTTGAACTTTTTATCTTTATAACGTATGTTTGCAGATAGCGTTAAACGCGAATGAGCGGTATAGGTAAAGATATGGTACACGTATCGAATAGGTACGGCGAATATGCATTGCTCGATAACGCTTCTAGACCTTTCTTTTCCGGCTAAGGGGATAAGTTTGAACGGCGCAAACAGAAATCGTGGAATATCGCTGGATAACCCACGCGGGCACGGAACGTGTTAGAGGTAATAGAAAATGTGGAAAACTCGCGTTCGACGCGAACAATTTCTTTGAAACTTCCATTTCGACCGGCGCGAACAATCGATTCAAGGTAACAAGTCTCTGACGACAAAATCAACGACCTTCCCCATCAATGCCAGCACTCTCGTCCAACTTGTCTCTATTCGCGAATTACCGCATGGAAAACGTAGCAAATTTGTAACGCGTAAGAACGATCATTTCCAAAAGCTAATCGATACGACGACGAGTTGTCTGGAAATTAAGAACTAGCATTGACGGAGAGATCGCTCCTCTCTCTCCGAAGTTACCTTATTTCCCGCGTTGGATCACCTTTTCCAGCGACCATTCACCCCCCTCCCCAACTCGACCCAACCTAACCCAACCTTTCTTCCTCGATAATCCGCTCGAAATTCCCGAAATTCCGAGAACCAAATCATTTACAGCGGTCGCCTAACCGTATAATATCCCTCCTCTCTCTTTTACTTTCCCATCACGTGAATTAGAAAAGAACTCGTTGCACGCCAATCCAACTTCCCCGCTAGTCTCTCCAAAGGTATCCCTCTGACACATACACTCTCACACTCTTCCTCCCTCTCTCTCTCTCTCTCTTTTCGTTTTCGCGTTTCGAAAAATCCTAAGCTATTTTATCGGTATAAAGTCGAAACGTTTTGCTCGATACGAAAGAACGAAATACTTTCTTCCACTAAAGCTTCCAGACACCGTACTACACATTTGGTTTTCTTTTTTCTTCTTGCTTCGTTTCGTAATGCCATATGTATCTAGCTATAGCTTCGCGCTACATCTGCCAACGACAGCTGCACACACGGTTGCTGCTACAGGGCAGATGCATCAACCCGAGAAAACGACAGCTGCGCCTTGCCTTTCTTTCTCTCCTACTCTTCTCTTTCTCCTTCCTCCTCTCCTATCCTTTCCCCCCTTCTCGACCTTTCCTATTCGTATCGAATTTACTTCTACGACCCAAACTCTCTAAAAGAATCCCAATACGATTCGTTATACGCTGGAGAAAAATGACAAGAGCTGTGTAGCGTTATTTTTTTCTGTACGCGTGTTTTCTAGCGATATACGAGCCAAAACAAGTTCTCGCGGAACGTGGACAAATTCGTTCAACCCGTGGTCGTTCGTCGTAAGTCATCCGAATCCTCGACATCGCGGTTATAAAATACTTTTGTAGGTGGGTTTATCGAGCTCAAGGCTAACTGGTATATCTTCGTGAGAACTCGTGCAAGCGTATACTTTACTCCCACGAAACATCTACGATAACCTCCTCTGTGTCGCGTACAACCATCGAACTAACCTATTTCGACTACTCTCTAATAATCGTTATCGCTTTACCTTCTCTAACCGCTCTGCCCTCGAATAACGGCGAATACGAGGAATAGAGGGAATATACTGCGGAAGGGGCACGACTCGATGGAAATCGATTAAAACGATTCGTCGTTTCTTTCACCGGACAAATCGCGCTAACCCCTTTCTCTTCAAATTTTTAACCTGCACCTTTTGCGACTGATTTATTATCGTTACACGAATTCGCACCTTTAATAACGCGTAACAGTTTTATACCAACTTGTAATTCGGACGAATAAATCGTAATTCAATGTCGATAAAATTCCAAAGAAAAATACGAACTTTAAAACGCGTAATCTTTTCTCCTATTCGCCTATCTGTCCTTAACGTTTAAACCTTAGGTGTAGACACTCTGGAGAGACTCGTCAGCTACCTAGCCAAATTCACATCCGGAGATTCGATTCATCGATAACCGCGAACAACGCGTGGTTGCAACGCCCCAAGACGGAAACGCGAGCGCGATTCGAAAGAACTCTCGCGAAAGGTTACATCGTATATCGTGGCACGATTATTTCGACAAGTAGTCGTATATCATTTCTATTCCGCATTACTCTGTGCCTTACCTGCCGCTTCTTGTCTCGCTCGCGAACGCGCCACCCCAGACTCGCCCTCTTCGCGCCCCCAGTCTTTCTTACTATCTCGTCTAAATCGTATACGTAATCACGAGGAGACCAACGTAAAAGCAACACGCAACAACCAAAATATCATAGCGAATAAACGTATCTATATAATATATACATATATATAGAGAGAGGGAGATGTATAAAATTGTATACACGTATATATAAAATTTTATACACGTTACGTATATATACATATATATTTATATATGCGTGTGTACGAATGCATGTGTGTGTATGGACTACTTTTCCTTCGTTCCGCGCGCACACACACGCATACACACGCGCGCGCAGAATATGAAAGAAGCGAGGAGTTTCGTGTTTCCATTGGTGATATACGATGGAGAGAGCTTAATCCGCTCGGTTGACGTTTTTCTTGCAGAGGAGAGAGAGGTCGCGCGATATCGCGTTGCGAGGCCAACGATAAAGACTAGCCGCAAACAAAAAGGAAAAGGACGAATAAGGAAGGAAAGTACTGTATCGGACGTGGATATTACAGATATATCTTGTAGCACCGACCGATATATCGCATCTACGAAGCGTATCGAAAGACGACGATCGTGGCGAATCCTGCGTCAACCTCGTAACGTGGTATCGCGATAAAAATAAGAAGGTAGAAAAAAAAAAAAAGAAAAAATACCAAGTAGTTGGAAATTAACGAGAAGCTACATGCCCTGTTTAAAAAATGAGAAAGCTCCTTCAGAGACCGTGCTACTCTTGAACGTACCGGCTGCTCGGTTGAACCACGTTATTCGACAGTGAAAAGAAAATATAAGTCCTGTCTCACTTGCGCAATAGGCACTTCTCGTAGTTGAACGCTTACCATCGCGTATCCTTCTTTTTTCAATTTCTTTCATCTGTTATACAAACAAAGTTATCCAATCATTCGACAAAATTTATCATCGGACAGTAATCGAAAAATCCATATGCACATTGCTCGTCCTATTTCCAAGTTTTCAAATACCTTCGAAATACGTATCATTTATTTCGATATTTCGTTCGGAGCCGATCAATTTAAACACGTCCGTTTGCTTCTTTCGTTTGTTCTCTCTCTCTCACTCTCTCGCTCGCTCTCTTTCTCTCTCACTCTCTCTCTTTCTTTCTCTCTCTCTTGTCAATGGCCAAGCGTGGATGAGAATAAGTCGAACGTTCAGCACGAGTGCCTATTGTTACAGCGGGCAGGAACTAATAAAAAATGATGTGGATGAGCCTACCTTGAGAGTCGCGGTGGGCCTGGGCGGCCTCCTGGGCTGCAAGAAAGACTTCGTCTGTCGTTCCTGGAGCTCCTGCCACCGAGCCCACAACTCCTCCCGCGTTACTTCGATCGCCGGTAACGTGCCACGCACCTATACCTGCTAACGAAACAAACAACAACCGTACTCGTAAAACCTTTCCCCCTTTGGTGAGCATGGTAACGCCAAACATTTTCTATACGCAAAATAAGATCAAATTAAGTACGAAGAAAACCAGTGTAAATAACACCGTCTCTAATTGCCATCGCTGTGCCTTTCAAATATACGCATATATGCGTGCGTGTATGTACACGGATCGCCTACGTACACGCACGCGTATGTATATATACGTATAAATATATAAAAATCAATAAAATACTAGGAACGAAGGATAATACTTTATTATTATTCTCAATCTCTTTCCATTAAAACGAGAACAAAGCAAATTTTTCGGATTTTCAAAGTGCCCGAAATAGTGAAATACAGGGTGGTATCGATGATATCAGAAATCACATATTCCTTTATACAGAATAAGTATATTCGGCAGTATCGCGTATATAATAAAGTAACACAGCACATCCCTAACTGAACACCCCGGTTTCCCGTCGCCTTTGCAAGAATAATATTCAGCAAATAACACGGAACATCTCTTACAGTTTTATTAAATGTATCTGCGATCAATGTGCACATCCATACACACATACGAGAACATACGTCAAATTCTTGATATACCTTGAATACTTTTTTTCCCCTAATTAAACGACTATGATAACACTTAGGACAAAGTAATACTGATCGTTTCCAAGCTATTTCACAGTCTGACATTTTGTACACAGTTTATCGTAACTTTATCTTCTTTCACGGTGATGGCGTGATTCGATATAAACTTTAATTACTAAACCGTAACAGAGGTAACACGGCTACAAAATGTATTGAACAATTAACGAGATCTCAATTGATGCTTAGATATTATCGGTACCCTCCACGACAACCACCGCCACCACACCACGATTATCCTCTCCTCCTCCTCTCTCGCGACGAGGCTCGGCTTTTAAATGTTATAATCTCGTACATAAGGTATGCCTGAACGTACATATCCGTCATGAGTATAGCATACCTAATGTATATCGATGATAAAGAAAACTAGACACGTGGTTGTTTGGATACGATATTCGAACATATCGATAACCGAGGAATCGAGAATCGAATCGTAGATAAAATCTTAGGCCGTGCATTCTTTCCAATGCACGTCATATGTAACAACATCGCGTCATATTAACAAAGGAATCACAGTAATCTATATATACCGAGTATTTTCTTTCTTTTGTTCTTCACGCGACGTTAAATACATATATACTGTTCGCGTACAATATATCAGTCCAAAAAGTTTCAAGTTTGCGATATGTGTAAGAACGAGGTGTGGTTTCGTACCAATTTCTTCCTTTGAAATAATCCAAAGAAACTGGAACAAAACACGCATAAATATCATCCATGAAGAAACACAAGAGAATGAAAAATAACTCGATGTGAATCGATCGTGCATCGTTGTTGCGTTACAGTCGAAATTTTCTATAGAATAGAAAAAAAGAAAGAAAAGGTTATACAACCATACACAACACACCACACGCGTATGTAGGTGACGAAAAGATCCAAGAAAACAGAGCAGAATAGAATGGAACAAACTGTGCTCTTTCTCTCTCTCTATCGGTCAATGGCATATTATTTTCTTTGCTGCCGAATCTCCATGATGTCGAAGAACATCATTACATAAACTATACACGTAAAAGCATACGCATCATCGCACTAAGGCTGTCTAGGCTGGATCAGGTTACTAGGTTGTTGTCTCCATCTCCTTCTGACGACGTTCAACTTTTTCAAATAGAATTGCAGAGTCGAGCGATTAATGCCATACATCTCTGATGCCTGAGTGGTGCTAACCCCCTGCTGTAATATCGCATCCAGGGACATTTTAACCGAGTCTAAGCTATACTTTCTGCCCTGTTTCTTTTCCAGCGATTTAAGCAACGCGCCTACGTCAACATCTGGGCGTGGCCGCCTCACGTTTGGCCCTTTTTTACATTCGAGGAAATGGGACGCCCAGAGGGCACCGCCATCACCACCCACCAAATTCCCTCTCGACCGAGACCGCGCTCCCGCTCCCGCTCCCGCCCCCCCACCTGCAACGAGGAAACCCAAGCTAGTGTCGGCCGATTGTTACACCACCCGTTTAACATTTAACAAAACAAAAAACCAAACGTTCGTGTAATTAAACTTCAAGTCATCGATCAACGAACTTTCCTACCTCTACTATCTATATACGTGTTATTCGATATTTCAAATTCGATATACCTGCGCGTTACACCGATATACGACATTTATTATATCTCCTATCCTTTTATGTTACTCTTACTTTACTCGAATACAAAATAGAATCCAATAGAAAAATCTACTTCGATGCAAAGTTTCTTTGAATCGAAGTTTTACTACTGCGATACAACATACATGCATATCGTCTGCGCAACACGGTATGATTTCTCGTTTAATTTCGTATCAGAAACTCGCTGTCTATGCGAGAAATATATTTTACGTATATACACGCGTCTCAAACGTAACAATCTCGAGAATTCGCAACGTATGTGTACAAAATTTGAAACCGACTCGCATAACGCGAAAATTCATGAAAATACCCTGTATTTCGCTACTACGTAACAAAACGAAAAAAAAAGAAGGAAAAAAAAAGAAGAAAAAACGGAAAAGAAAGAAAAATCAAATAAAACATAAAAGATCTGTATACGTTCGTTCAACTTACCAGGATGTTGCGAGGGGTCGTGTGACGGACCGGCTCTATTATTATCTTGCTCCATTTCGTTCAAATCATTCATATCGTCGTCGAGCGTTAGATCTTCGACGCTTTCTTCTGGATCTTCTAAATATTCAGACTTTGGCTCGATCAAATTATCATTCGGCTCGGGCTTTTCGAGTGGTAGCTATGAAAGAAATAAAAGAACGAAACTATTTTACCACGAGCTTGCAAAAAGGCCTTTGGAATACTTATTTACTTAAAAGTATTCGGAAAAAATAAATAAATAAATAAAACAGCGATAGAATTATCATCGTGTATCGCACCGTTTCCACTCTATAAGATCAGATCGATATGACATCAAATAGCAGGATTATGTACGATATCGTTTGCTCTCCCAACGTGCGAAAGAAACAGCTTAGTGTAACAACAGTTCCCATTGAGAAACGTTGGTAAGTATATAACGATTAATGCAATTGTGCCGATTAACATTCGACATAGAGTTTCGTAAAGCTCACCTGCAACATTTCGTCAGCAGGTTTAGTCAGCTGCGTCATTAAAGCCGACCTTCCTCCGATCGAGTCAGTCGAGTCGGCGTGTGCTTTTTCATCTGCCACTGGTGCAATTCCAAGCGCGGGAACACCCATTTGCTGGGGCATATCGCTTGAATTCGACGCTTCATGATTTTCAACGGAATTATCATCGCCTATACTTCTTCGTCTAAATCTTTTTCTTTTCCTCGAAGTAGGACTTTGAGAACCTTCCCTGTGAAATTGACGAAACGAATGATTTTATATTTCGAAAGATAAATTCCAAGATTTATTCGATTATTCGGTATAACAACATTCTCGTATAACATAAGACAATTTCTGTCTCTGTACACACTCGCAGTGCGTGCTTACCTCGAGGAAAGACCCTTAGGGATTTGAGGACTAGCTGAATCCTCCGCTAAATCCCCTATGGAACCTTGTGCCATACCCTGCCTAGGAACTTTGTTCTTTTCTATTGTAAGACCGGAAGACGCATGTGGAATGTCGGTTGGTTGTGCCGTTGCTTGCGGGACTACCTTTTGTTGCCTTGAGTCCGTCTTACTGCTACCACTCGTTTTACTTTCTGATAGACCCTTAATTTGCAAAGACTCAGCAGCTTTGAGAAGTCCTGCTAGTTGGTCTTGAGAAATATTAACTTCTCCCCTGTACATGTAGTCCATCATTGCTTTTAATTCTTTAAACTTAACATCTTTTAATATGAAGACAGGATGCTTGTCGTAATGTTCGCTCAGGAGCCCCTACAACCAAAACATTTTCATTAAAATCCAATGTACTATTATACAAATCCATCTTATCGATTAAATTTTCCGAATAAACCGTATGGATTTGCAAATTCCTTCGTATTAACTTCATGTTACTATTTATGTAGCAAATACCAAATTAATTTAAACGCGATAGTCGCGGTCGCAAACAGGATTACGCTAAAATTAGTAAATAACAGTTGTATTCGAATTGTCATAGAAAATAAGGGAATATTTCAAAGGAATATAAGAAGTTGAAATATCGCCAACTAATGGAATTGAATTTCCTAAATGAATAATGTCTATTGCTTCTTCATATACACCCCTCCTCCCACATCAGGGTAAAATCCCAGGGCAAGTGCCCTGGAAATCAGCCATCTTGCTTTCTCTGTATTGATTACCAGGAGGAACCAGGAGGGGGTTTGGGCTTTCAGTCCCCCTGCCTCTCTCTGGCTTCTGCCCAGGCAACGTTCAACAGGAGCAGCCATCTTGTTTCGATTTAAGGTTCCCCCCTTTTTTGTTTGAATTCCAAAATTTACTATAATTCCAACTATGACGAACCGATAGTAACGTTACATGTCGATACCAACAAAACTCTGGACTTCGCGCAGCTAGTCTTTCTCATGTATTCCACCTTCTACGTTATTTATCAACACGTTAACTCCGACTGTCATACTTTAAGTATGTAAAAATGAATAACACAAAAGTACGGCTACTTGAATACGCTGATGGGAACGACAGGATAATTACAAACCGACGTAGCCTGACCGTGAACAATGAATAGAATACAAATAATAATGGTAACGGTGATAAGCGATAGCGAATATAGGAACGGTGTTGAGATTAAAGTATTACGAGAAATATAGTTACTCACCTCAAAATATGGACTGCACGCAGATAGAACTACTTTGTGGGCTTTCAAGTACTTCCCCTCTGTCGCCAGCGTGCAGTCTACAAGCGTCCCGCTTTCAAGAAGCGTGTCAAAGTTTTGGATTAATGTACTCTGATGATTATTCCACCTAAGGCAGAACTGCTGGTCGTCTTCCATTTTCTGGCTTCGTTCCCTCGTTACTGGACAACCAAGAAAATATTCGTGGTAATGAACAGACCAGACAGATCTGTTTTGTCGTTCAAGATGATCGACCGTGCTTAATGCTATCTATCTATGTTACGCCCGACTAACACGAACATCGAGAGGCCGACGATTTGAAAGTACAGAGCACGTTGAAGAATATTTCCTATTATCTCGACTGATATGTATAACCGCGATAAAAGCTTCGCGAGGAAGCACCAAAGCTTCCAAAATGGCCGTACGATGCAAGCGCGTCGGTCGAATTGGTCTTCTGGCCTTTTCCTTTGTGCGTGTCCTCATAACGGTAATGGACGATTTGGTGGGGATGATGCAGGAGGACGCGCAAGCACTACGCATGCGCCCGATCTGCGCATTTGACTTGCGCACTAGTTCGAGACCCCTGGAATTCAGGGACGTCTGCTGGATATCCAGTACCCCCGGGGGACAACGATATGAAATTTCCGAAAAAAAGTTTGCAGGTCAAATCAACCCGATCAAAAATCGATGTTCAACTTGACAAATCCCATATTGGGAGTTAAAGGAAAAAGAGGAAGAAAAAAAAAGAAGAAAAGGGTGAAACGGAAAGCACCGTTCTAGAGCAAGTTATAAACACGAAAATAATTCTATATATCGATTTCCAATATAAAAGATGTAACACGAAAATATTTATCGAGCGACGCACACGTTTCCCAAAACTTTCCGATTAATAACTGTCGCGCAATAGATTATGCACAGTAGGAAACATCACTTGAAACTAGAAATCACAGGAAAGTTTGACGAAAGTTCCGGCGCGGTCACTGAGGAATCACGTTCAAGTTTACGGCACAGGTAAGAAGAATAATATAATTTACATCATCGAAGTTTACATCACTGACGCGCAATAAAATGGAAAATCGATTACTCGCTTCACATGCGCAACGTGTAAGTATAGCACTGGAGGGGGGAGGGGGCGTAATGCAAGTATACGCGTGTAAAGATTAATACGAAATAAAGCGAAGTGCATTCACCACTGGTTACGGACGGTTGCGTAATCTATTTATATTGTTATCTGGTATTGAATATTACGTCAGATGGCGCCGAGCAACGTGTACGAAACGAAAACAAATTGGCGACAGATAATTTTTCCAATCGAATCTGGCAACCGGTGAAAAAGAACGATGCACTTTCCTCACACCGCCCCCAGAAACTAGGAGAGGAGAGGAGACGTGGATCACAATATGGCCGTCTGTGAGGTCGCGCCCGGACAAAATGGCGATAGAAGAAAAGCTCGGAAGGGAAAGGATGATTTAAAACTAATCTCTACTACGCGAATTTCCCGTTAAAGCATTGTCTGGACGAGAACATCAGAATCGCAAACGCTTGCTTGGTCAGGAAATTTATCTTAAACATCGAACTAAGCGGAAAATGTTTTCCTAGAAGTATACAAGAGGATCCGCCCGCGCCATGTCACCCTACCTTTAAGATTTTCCAGAATTTTCTTGCGTGTTTCGACAGAATCGTGAATATTATAAATGATTGACTACTTGTTATAACACTCACCTAATACGGGATATAAAACAATCTAATATCACAGCAACGGGATGGGTGAAAAGTGAAAAAACTGCGTAAGCGTCGGAGCTCGGCGTGCGCCTCGAGCGCTGCCCTTTTCAACAATGGCGTAGCCGAACGCCTACTCGCTCGCCTGTACGCCGACCGTCAGAGAGCGCAGGCTTCCCCGGAAGAGGGAACGAGAGAAGGAAAAACGAAAGAAACTAACGAGCATGCGCTCTGCTCCCGAAAGCTATGATCATCTCGCCGTGATTGGAAATTACGGATAGAGGACGCTAACCGACAAACGTATATTTCTTTTTCTTATTTCCCTCTGATATTTACCACGATTATTGCGGATTTAACGCGAAATCGAGGTTATCGTAGGAAACCGATTAGATATCGCGATTCCGTTCCGACAGAAATATTCTCTTTCATTCTACAAAGTCAGCGGGGAAAAGTGTCGGAAGCCAACGGTAAAACAATTATCACGAGTTTAAACAACCAGCATTGCGAATCATAATTTCCTGCCATCCTCGTTTTCCATAATTTACGTTACGTTACGTTTGTAACGTAATGTTGTCGGCCAACGTGTATAGGACAATAAGAAATACGTTGGTACGGATGATTGTGTACAAAAGAGAAAGAAGGCAAGACGGAGAAAAGAAGACACGAAGGACTTTTATATTCTAATTGGGATATTTCTAGACTCTATACCTACCCGATAGGAATTCATCGATCGTAAGGGAATAAAAACTAACAACGATACGTGTACACGTATAATTAAAATTCACTGTTATAAAGTGTTTCGTACGTCATTACCGGCCCTGGATCGCAACCTAGCACGCGTACGTAATGGCCGACTTTACAGACCTGGCCAAGGCAAAATGGCGAAAACTGTTGAAAAAAACGAAAAAAAAGAAAGGAAAGAAAAGTTGCAAAGTAAACATGACTGTAGGATAAGTAACGGAAAATACGTTGAAACGCGGAGAGAAAGATTGGCTCCAAAAGTTTCGGAATGGCATAAACTAACGTTTTCACGGGAGATCACTCGTCTCTACGTTGAATAAAACCGCATCTTATACTCTGATTGGTCTAACAAAGCGAGCAGATTTTTCCCAAACTTTTCACGGCGATAATAACGCAACCGTACGAAATACGATACAACGGTTAGAAGATAAATAAAGAAACGGGTAGAGATTACTCACCTATATTGGCACAATCTAAATATCACAAGAGGAAAACTTGGAAAAAACTACACGTCTCGTCCTCAGGGTACACTATCCGAGCGCCGACGCTTCTTTTTACACAATGGCCGTACTTGTACGCGTTAACGATCGACCCGCTCTGCGAGGGGATAACCGGGATGCTCGGAAACAGTGTGCTTCTTGTGGGGAGACGCGGCGCAGAAAATTAAACTCGACGTTGTGCGCATCGAGATACGAATAGTGGGGTAAAGAGAACGGCCGGTTAAGGCAGGAGCGTCGAAAGACTTTTAGAACCTAGCGACTACTTTCGCGTTCTATGGAAGAACGATAAATAGAAGCGAGAAAATATCACGGATGGAAAGGTGAATCGTAATGGTTAACTCCTTTTTACCGTAGAAAGGTATAATCTCGACGAGGGAATTTCCGTGTGCATATCGATATAAAGGGAATAGAGGAGAAAGCAGCTGGCGTGGTAATATAGCTCGTAGAATTGAGAATGCTGGGCTGGTAGGAATTGTTTCGAATGCGGGAAAAGGAGAATAGAGAGTTTGGAAGGAGGTGCAGTTTGCCGCAATGTTGAACTTTTCCGAACGAAGGATTATCAAGGTGCTTTTAACAATTTGGAAGAAGGAAGACAGAAGGCGGAAGAAGAGGGAAGAAAGTGGAAGAAGGCGGAAGAAGACGGAAGAAGGTGGAAGGAAGAAATTGGGAAGTCGTAGAGAAGAAAGTTGATACAATCCTGATTTTTGCCGGTTCAACATTATGGCAATTGGTGGCGGTGGAAGGGGTTCTCTTGGTGGTAGTGGGGAGGAAGGCAGATTTCCGTTCAGGGGCGCGTTTACGGCGTAGCGCAGCCGGCGGGAGAGGCGAAAGGCGGCGCGGGAGAAGTGGAAAGCCGGGAAGAGAGAGCCGACGAAGGGAAGAATCGGGGTCCACAACAAAATCGCTTAATCGCTTTGCGCCACCGTCCGCAACGGAACACGGGTCGTCCGCCGCCATCACGGTGCCCCCTAGTGTGCATTTATGTCTTTCTCTTTTTCCGTCTCTCTCCGTGATTCGCTACGCCACTTCGTGCCGCGACGTTTTCACGGGCAAACCGAGAGTGACAACTGGCAGTCGTCAGCGCGGTACGTGCTTTACGCGACGACTGACAATTGTCCGTGTGTCATCGCGTGAACACGCGTTTTGTGGAAATCCTTGCTAAAACGCGTTTCTCGGCATAGTCCTCTATACCAAGTGTCATAACTATAGCAAAAGTGAGTGTCTTCTGCGAACCTTGGCACGGAGTTGCCAAACATCGGCCAAAGTTTAGCTCCAGTGGTGATTTTGTTCGTGGGCCAGGTCATGGTAAGGTAAGTGTAACGACGGATTTGCGCTGTAATGGTTTTATCGGCTGCACCGTGTGTAGGTTAGATCTGGCAATTGTTGGAATTACTGGTTGGTTCGGATGGAATGGTAGGATGGAATGGTAGGATGGAATGGTAGGATCGAACGTAGGATCGAACGTAGGAGATGAAAGATAGAAGGTTGTAGCCGCGTCGTTAGACTCGTGGTTATCTTGACATGTCTGGAATGGAACGGTCTATAGACCGTTTAGGGATGGGAATGCGAGTAGAAAGATCGATCCGTATCAAATCTGCGAACGGATCTGCAAAGGAGGACGGTGAACGAAAGATCGGGTGTGAAAATTGCGGTATGGATCTGTTAGAAAGGCTGATTCGGGATGAGGTTTACGCGTGCTCGCGCGTATTGTTTTGACTTTCGACCGCTTGGTCTGTAGTTCCGCACAGCTGGTCAGTTGGCGTGTGCGTACTTGCATAGAGACGTAGGTGACAGAATGATCCACGGCGTTTAACGACCTGTCGCATTCGGAAAGAGGAATTAAACGTGCCTCCACGCGCGCCTCGTGGCTTCTCTCCGTGAGGATTTGGAACAGTTGCCGCGTGCACGTTCGAATCGCTGTCGCCGATTACGGTAGGTCACGTGTACGATAACTGTCCAATAATCAACGATTACGTATGCGCAGGAAACGCTTATTTAATGTTTGCGCGTAGAGTCTAGCTATACGCGAAGGAAAAGACAAGCAGCGTCCGAGGTTGTGCGGGGAGGGGGAGGGGAGGGGGCAGGGGGAATTACTGGTAAAATGTAAATTATAGGACGATTACGGAAAACTTTGCGCAAACTCTGTTTCCGTCTCTATTCCCGTTTCGCCGCCGTCTTCTCTCCCCGATTTTATCTTTCATCACGGACAGAACATTTTCTACGATTACCGGCGTAAATATCTTTGTACTATTTATCGCCGCGCACTGGTCATCGATCTATCCTCCTTTCTAAAACGTATACACGATATATGCGATATATCGCGCGTATATACGTCAAACGTAGAGTACTACTCTATCGCGAAGGGGTCGGGAGTGGGGCGGCGGGGCCAGGGC
>NIJG01000025.1:215681-286054 GCA_002201625.1 Euglossa dilemma | reverse complement strand
GGCGGGGCACCGACGCGGCCCGCGGGGGGCCGCGGGGGGCCCAGGGGCACGTGCGTTTGGGTAAATCGGAAACTACGGAAACTAACGCGAATACGCGTTTGGTGAAAGATTTCGGGGGCGAAAGCCGGTAACGCGCGTATTCGTTCGATAGGGGAATCGATAAGGTTCTTCTGTCGAATTCTGTATTCTTTTCTTAGGAAAGACGAACGATCGGGCAGGATAAAAGACGGTGAATGGTAGAGAAGTAACGGCGTATAAGTAGAAATAATTTGGAAAATTGCGGATAAAGCGATGGCGAGAGTCGTTAATAAGTACGCGCTATGTGCACCTGAGATTTTCTCCGCGATCGTGTGGCAAGCAACGGTTTACCCATACATTGTACCCGCGGTGCCGATGATAAAGAGAAATGCTGCCTAGAAAGCAGGTCTTGACTGAATCTAGGCCACCCTGATGGCGCGTACACATTCTCCACAATTTTACTGTTCCTTCTCTCGGCCTTGCCGCGTTCGTATCTGCCGGGAGAACCGCGTATATGCTTCTCCTCTCTGTTCTCGTCTCTCCTCTCTATTTCTTCCTCTCTTCATCGCCTTTCTATCCCTTCTCTTCCATTAATTCCCTCCCCCTCTCTCTTTTATACGCGCGCGCGCGCGCATACACGTAAAGTCTCTCTCTCTCTCTCTCTCTCTCTCTCTCTCTCTCTCTCTCTCTGTATATGCATGCATGTGTGCGCGTGCGTGTGTCTATTTTTCCTTAGAACGATTCAAGGTGCGAATTCGACCGCGACTAGCGGCGAACGTAATTGAAAATTTGCAAAGTTGGAACACGTGTTCGAAAAGAAGAGGTACGCAAGGTGCGTATGCAGGCGTACACGTGCATACGTTAGCGAGGAAAAAGTTTGTCGACAAAGGGCAAACGAGAGAGAAAAAAGGAGGATAAGAAGTATAATTCCAGCTTGCACTATCTCTAAAAGAAAACTACGATGAGATCGACTATTTTCTCAAGAGCCCGAAGCGGAATCGCGTGTATATGACTGACAGTGGGGCGATCGAGAGCGACCTAGAAAGGTTTCAAAAGACATTTTCCCGTTCACCCACGTATATAAAGCTGCCCTCTCGCCGCAAAAGCATAGAGCCACATAACGCGAAACCTCGTATAATAATCGAGATGGTAAAAGGGAGAGAGAGAGAGAGAGGAGAGGAAGAGACATAGGAGGAAAAAGTTGCGTACAAGTGGTAAGAAGATAGGGGGGCAGAGAGAGAGAGAGAGAGAGAGAGAGAAAGAAAGAAAGAAAGAGAGAGACGGATATAGGTGGAGAGGGAAAGAAGGAAAGGCGAGGAAGGTAAAGAAAGGGGGGAAAAAAGAGAGAGAAGTTGGGTGAAGGTATAGGTATATAGGTTTCTCCGGATAAAGAATACGGGAGGTATATACGTGGAGGCGAACGCGAACGCGCACTCGCATACGTCGCGTGCAGTTCTGTACGCGCGCGCATAGGAACAACGGAAAGTACGGAGCATAATACGGAGAAAACGCTGGTAAAAGGAAAGAGGCCCCTCTGCCTGCCTTTCCAATCGAATCGAACGCCCCTCTCGCCTTTGTCATTTTCTCTTTGTCCTCGTTTTCGGCTTGCCGTTCTCTCTCCGAGAGCTCTCTCTCCCCTTTTTCTCTCTTTTCCCTTCGATCCCTCTTTTTCTTTCCAGCCTGTCGCCCCTCTACTCTTTCTCCGTTTCTCTATCTTCTACGATACTCTGGTAGCCCGGTTCACGCCGAACGACCAAAGCGCTCGGCCATTCTTTTCGCCGGATGCTTCCTCCCGTTTTCCCTTCTTCTTCTTCTCCTTCTTCTCCTCCTCCTTCTTCTCCTCCACCGTCGTCGCCACCGTCGCGATCGACGCCGTCGCGGCCGCCGCCGCCACCGCCGCCGCCGCCGCGGCCGTCGTCGTCACCGCCACCACTCTTACTTCCTCCTCCGCTTCCTTCTCCTCTGCCTCCCGCTCCGCCACCTTCTTCTCCTTCGTCTCCTCTTCCTCCTCCGTCTTCTCCTCGTCCCACTCCTCACCCTCCACGCAGCCCCTCCACGACGCTCCCGCCGTCCTCCTCCCCCCGCCTTGTCCTCCGTCTCCCTTTCCTCCTTCTCTTCCTTCTCTTCTTTCTAATTCTCCTCTGCCTCTTCCTCCTCCTCCTCCTCCTCCGCGTCCTCGTTCTTTCTATTCCTCGCGTTCGCTTCGCGTATCCCTTCCACTCCGGGTAAACCGTATTAAGCGTCTTTATCGCGGCGAGAAAGAGAGCAACAGCGGGAAAGGAGAGGCGAAACTAGGCGGAAAGAGACGGTGAGACGAAAAATTTCTCTCGCTTCGCGCCGCTTTATCCAGTTTCTCTCTTCACCCTCTCACTTCCCACGTACCGTAGCATCCTGTCTACCGCTAACCTCTCTCTTTTCTTTCTTTCCTTCCTTTCCTACCTTTCCAACTGCCTCTACCCACCTTTTCCTTCCCCTCCTCTCCTCCTCTGTTTCCTTCTCCTCTCTGTAACCTCCTCCGCCTGCTGCTGGTCGTTCCTCGTCGCCGTCGCCGTCACCGTCGTCGTCGCCGCCGCCGTCGTCGCCGTCTCCTCCTTCACCTTCGTCCCCTCTTATCCTACTTGTCGAAACCGATCTTCTCCGCTGGCAACCCTCTTGCTTCTCTCTCTCTCTCCCTCCCTCTCCCTCTCCGCTTTGTATTTCTCGTTCCTCGTTCCACCGGTGTATATCTGTTTCTTTACAACCGCGGAGGTGGTGGCGGAGCAGGCGAGGGATAGGGCGAGGGAGATGGCGAGGGAGAGGGAGCGGGAGCGAGCACACAAAGGGGAGAGGAAGACGGTAGGAGAAGGAATAGAGAGGAAGAAGGCGAAGTTTGTCGATCGATTATTCAGGCGCTCCTCTGGTGTTCGTAACGCGTTCGCGTAAAAATCTTTTAGCTACGGATCGATTAAAATTAGCGCGCGCAAACTAGCGGGGCGTTAGGATAGGAATAGGAAGGATTGGCGGTCGATATTGGCGTGGCAGCCGTGTCTCCAACGGTAGAGTCGCCGCGTAAACATCCCGTTCCACTTACCGACCATTTAAATCCCCGTATTCGCACATCCCACCTCTGATATCGCTTCGCTCGATCGTTAATCGCGTTTAAAGATCGCGTTTAAAGATCGCGCTCGCATAACCGATCCTTCTCCACCAGCCTCTGCGACTAGCTCCTACTCCCCGTTCTTTCCCCCTCTTGCTCCTCTTCTTTTTTCGCTTTCCCGTTCTTCCGTCCCCCCGACCCCCGCCCCCTCTTCATCGTCGCCTGAAAAAGCAGTTTTGTCTCTTCTCCTTCTTTCTCCCGTAAACCTTTTCCCTGCTGCTCTTCCTCTTTCTCTCTCTCCCCTTAGATTCTCGCTCGCGTTCCCCTTATCTCCGGAGTTTCTCATTGTCTGAAAGGGCCATCTGTCCCCCGGCTTTTTCATCCTCCGCTTTCATCCCTCCACTGTACACGAGCACACAAAGAGACTCTCTTATCCGCTGTTCACCACCCTCTCTTCACCCTTTCTTCGACTCCCTTCTTCTTCGTTGCTTCCGTTCAACCGACTAGTCCTGCGCATCCTCGTTGCTCCTTTCTCTTTCCACCAAACTTTACCGACTTTCCAACAACCTTATCGATAATCCATGCAAACCAATCGTGTACGATGGAGAGAGGAAGAGAGGGAGAGAGAGAAATGGAATTGGAAATTCGAGTTTTGAAAATGTGGAAGAGGAAAAAGAAAAAAATTACAGGAGAAAAGCTGTGTTACTCGCGACGCGAATGGTTGTTCGATAGCCGTAGTAGAATCGAATGAACGAGAAAAAAATTGTGCACCCTCGTAGTTAGGGAGAAGAGATCCCTCTGGGTAAGCCACGTGCGACCTTGGACAAGTCCACGTCACCCTCTTACGTTGCACCCTTCGAAGGGACGCAACCCTGATCACGTGGATCCCGGGGGTGGTTACCAACCCTCGTTTATCCTTGTTCCATAAGAGGAAAGTAAAAAGAGGAGATATACATCGATAGGTAGGAAGGAACGGGTGGAAAAGGAAGAACAGGTTGCGTGCAAGCCTGGTTCGAAGCGCTTGCCGATAAAAAAAATTCGCGACTAAAAGCGACGCACGACGACTCGTTTATTAAACGAGTTTCCACGAACACAGGGAGCTTCCGTCAAACGGATATATTCTTTCGCGGAGATCGGGGATAACCAAGGACGATCGAAAACAGCTCCGGGCATTCGAACCACGGTATAGAGGGCATTTCTCTTCTTTTCTCCCTTCTTCTTCCACGTCTCCACGTGTCGATTCCTCCGTTCTCCTTCGGTTCCAGTGAAATTGCCGTTTCCGGGTCTTTCTCCTCCCTCCACCCGACTCGCGGCTCGCGTTCTTCCTCCTCCACCTCCTCCTCCTCTCCCTCTCTCTCTCTCTCTCTCTCCCTCTCCCTCTCCCTCCCTCTCGGTCTCTTTCCTTCGAAAACGGCGACAGAGGGTAATGGCGGGGATGCAAAGGCGGTAGGAAGAACGGAGACAACGTAGGCAGCGCTATATATACGGCTGCTCTTTCGAGTGGTAGGGCGAAGGGGAACAGGTGAGAGGCCGAGAGAGCCTGGTTCTCTCGGAAAGGTGAACGGAGAGAAACGAAGAAACGAAGGGCATTTGGAATGCGGTACTGTTATGCCTTACGGTACAGACAGGACGGAAATTAGGACTGCTTCGACTCGTTGACCACTGCTCGTTATTCTCTCTCCCTCTTTCTCTTTCTCCTCTCGTTCCCTACTCTTTCGCTTCGGTACACCTTCTCCTTACTCTCGTACATATTATCGCAGCGAATGGAAAGTTTGCAAAGGTATCGCACGGTCTGAAACGTGTCTTTCCATTCCGTAACGCGTTCCTTTCCTTTTTCGAATTTGTCGTTTCGACGAACGAACGATGGAGCGCGAAAGGAAGGAAAGAATGGATGGAAAAGTAAGCCGTTTCGGAGAAAACTAGTCCTACGGCACTGCCTCGTCGTCGACCCAATCGGTTATAATCTGGCCCGGAAGGATAAGGCCGGTAACGATATTACCGCAACTCGAGGTGCATGTTATTCCAAGGATGAAAAGTAGCAGATACAGGCTTCGTCGAAATACCTATCCGTTTTTCGAGTTACGCGTATCAGCTTGGTTTTTAAGTTCACGCTTACGCTAATCGAATTCGTTCTCGTTCGGTTTCTGGTCCTCGATAAAGATAGACGCTGCAATTCGCGGGATCGCGCATCGCGAACCTCGAGAGAAACGCGTGTAGATAGAAGACGCGAGCGAGGGTAGAAAGGAAGAAAGAAGGGAAGGAAAAATACTGGAAATTACGAACACGCTGCAGGAGAAAGATGGATAAACGAAGAAAGGCCAACGGTGGCAAACGGTGTAGGTAGAATTGGCCGGTGGCGATGGAAATTTGATTAGTCGCGCGTTTTATCGGCCGCGCCTTTTCCACGCGGAGGAAGGCAGGAAGGAAAGAGAAGAAAAGAGAAGAAATAAGGAGAATATGGACGGGCGGGGCGGCGAGGGGAGGGGAAGGGAAGGGAAGCGTCGTGGAAGATTTGAGAACGTTCCCCTGTAGAAACGCGCGGTTCTGGCTATGTGGAAGACCAGGGAGGAGGGGAGAAGCCGTTTCCGCTTACGTTTTCCCGGAGAAAGAGCTGGTTGGTCGTCTGGAGGACGACGGTACGCGAGGGTACGACGACGGTACGACGGTACGACGGTACGACGAAAGGAAAAAGTCCGAGAAGAGCCGAGGAAGAACGTCGATAACGTTGGAAAAACGTAAAACGCGCACCGACCGGGAGGAAAAGGAAACGCCGCGTGTAGTATAAGGAGAGGAAGAGAGGAGAAAGAGAGAGGGTAGAAGCTTGCCATCGAGCGAGAAAACGGCGTGCCGGCGGTGCGGTGGAGAGAGAACGGAGGAGAGGATAGGATAGGAGAGTCGCGGAGAGTCGTGGAGAGAGGAGTGGAGAGGAGAGGAGAGAGGAGAAAAAGAGAGAAGGGTGGCGGAGACGGTGGAAGAAAAGGGGCCACGAGAAAATAGCGTCTTCGCCTCGTGGGGAGGGAACGAGGGAACGAGTAAATGGAGCCAACGCGCGGAGAAAGAGGGAAGGAGAGACGAGGAGGGTGGAGAAAGAAACGATGAAACGACCGAGGGACAAGGAGGGCCAGAGAAAAGAAAAGAAGGAGATGGAACGAGAACGATACGAGGGTAGAAGAAGAGGGGAGTGTGCTGGTCTACTCGGCGAATGGCAGAGAGACAGACGGGGAGAAAGGAAGAGGACGGGATCGGAGGGAGGCGAGGTGAAATTGGACACAAAAAGCTGGAAGAAAAATTGAGACGAATGGTGGAAGGGAAGACGGAAGGGAAGACGGAAGGGAGGATTCTGTGAAAGGGAGAGACCAACGCAGTGTCCTTCTCCGAAAGAAAGCGCGAACGCGCCAACGCGCAAGGGATGAACCTCCATCGATACCATATACCACCATACTACGCACACATGTATAATATATGTATATATATATATATATATATATATTTATTTATTTATCGGCAATTTTAGTCATCCCTGCATCGAAGATTCTATCGTGGCGCTTTTCTCTTTCTCTCCGTTGCGACGCGATTCGACCCGATTCTCGACGCGATTCTTGCAACCGGCAGAGGATCGACGTAGACGTAGACGACGCTGACTTGGCGTTGCTGGCGACGCGGCTGAGACCGCTACTGCTACCGCTACCGAACACGTCGATCGAGTGAGCGAACGTTGTTGCACTCTGTCTAGTTGTACGCGCGTACATCTTTCCACTAGACCGTCTTTGCCATACCTTCTCGCGAGTGACGCGCGTTCTCCTTTACCGCGTCTCGCTCGAGTAGCTTAGCTTCTCTTTACCCTCGTTGCTTCTTTCACGGTCAACGTTTACGCTAGACAACGGTCCCACCGTTGCCACCGACCAACGATACCTGCTCTTTCGCTACCATTCTCCATCCTGCCTTTTCCGTTCTACCTATCCCCGTTCCATTCGCTAACCATCCTCGACCAAGCAACGAACGTTACGCCCTGCCGATAGAACAACCACGGAATAACGATTCGTTAAACGGGGATACGCACGGGGAGCGTAACGACAGTGAAAGGTGTTACGGATAAAACGGTGGAGATGGATCGCACACGCGCGAAAGAACGATCGGCGAGAAAGCGTATCGGTCGGTCGATCGATCGATCCCGTTCGATCGCGTTCGATCGCGTTCGATCGCGTTTCCATCGGTAACTTCCTTTCCGCTCTTTCGACCGCCAAAACATCGGTAAACGTTGAAAGGTATCGACGGGATGCGGTTTCCGAAGGAGACAGGAATCGCGTACGCGCCCCGCTTCAGCTCCCGCTCGCGGTCTCACTCCGTTTCTTCGAGTCGCATTACATCCGGTTTTCTCTTAATTCGCTTCGCCACTTGAATCGCGTTCCCTGCTTTTCCCACTCGATTATACCGCTCTTCTCGAACGCGTTATCGCGATTACGCGATTACGCCTTTAGGAAGGAAGAATGATATTGCAGTTTCTTCGAAAAGAAGAAACATCGACCGCTAGCCACACGTACTCGTATGTCTGACGAGACTGGCGCGATAGTTTCACCGCGTTTCGCCGCGGAGGTAAAGCAAGACTCGATCGCCAACGACCGCCGTTTACGATCCACGTCCTACCCGCCGATATATGCCCGTTATCGCTCATTATCTTTTCGTTTTCGAACGTTACGTACCGATTAACCGAATTTTTAGATATCGACGCTCGCTTGTTCGCGAAACGCGTACGTGGTAACGCGTGTACATACGTACGTATGACCGAGTTTGCGTGTAAAGCGCAGCTGGTAACCGAAAGGTGGCCGGTAAGAAGAAGAGACTACGAGTGCGGGCGCGAAACATCGTCGACGTGGAACGTCTACGGAGCGAAAGAAACGACGAATACTCCTATCCAATATCTATTTATTCTTCTTCCTCGTCTGCCCCTTTTACGCGCGCGTGAAAGAAAGAGACCGTTGGTTCGGAACCGTAGCAACGACCGTGTCGTGACCTTACGTATCCGTAAGGATAAACCTCTGTCCTCCCCGTCGGACTGCAGTAATTTTCGGCCGATATCGACGCCGATCTCGCGATCGCCACCAGTGTTATTGCCAACAACTCTGGATGTCATCGTCGGTGTTGCGTCGAGCGAGACGCTCGGTTTCCTTACGATATCGAGCCGCGAGAGCCGCGGGCAGACCAACGCGCGGAGAGAAATCGGCGAAGGAAGAATCTGGGGGGAATGAAAAGAGGCGCGAAACGAGTGGAGAGCTTAAAGTTTTCACGTTATCGGCGCACGTCTAAGCAACTGATAAAAGTCCGTGTTCCTACGGATAGATAACGCGGAATGGCCCGTATAAAGAGTCACATAGATAGAGGCAGATAAAGCACGGTCCACGGAACAGGTGAATGTTACGAGGCAGACCAACGCCCGACCTTCTTCGTCGCTTTCGCAGTGTCGCGTATTCTCGCCAACGCCTAATCCCGCTTCATTTTCTCTCTACCTTCTTTCCTCCGCTATTCCCTCTTCTTCCTCTTTCTCCTCTCTTCCTCTCCTCTCCCTTTCTCTCTTTCTCTTTCTCTCTCTCTCTTTCTCTCTTTTTCTCTCTCTTGTCTGTCGTCTGTCGGCCGCATACGTTGTTCGTTCGCGCGTTATCGCGAGCTCGCGACGGAGTTTCGTGTCGTTCGTCGTTTGTCGTATTCCGTGTGCTATTCGCTGTTGGTATCGTCGACAGCTCGTCGATACGCCATTCGTCATCCTCGATCCTCGATCGTCGCTCGTCCTTCGTCTTTCCTCTTCTCTCTCTTCTCTCTTTCGTTGTTTCCGTTGTTTCCGTTCCGTCGTCGACGTTGGTCAAACCGCGAAAGTGTTTCTCGATTTCGTTTCACCGCGAGAAGAAAGACCGGTTGTGCACCGTCCACTACCGCTATCAACGGTTCGCCTCTTTCCCATCCACCTTTATTTTCCTCGCCTCGTCCTCGTCCTCGTCCTCGTCCTCGTCCGTACGCCTCCGTTTCCTTCCATCGCTCGAGCTTCCCTTCCCTTCCCTTTCCTTCCCTACCCTCCCTTCCCTCAACCCTCCCTTGCTTCCCGCCGTCTTCCCTTCTTCTTTTCCGAGCCTTTGCCGATCCGAGCCCTACCGAACCGTCTCCGCGGCCGCCGATACTTTTCGTTGAGTGCCCGCAAAGGAAAAGGAATATTTCATGGAGACGGATCGTTATTGGGGCGTACACTACAGGTACTGTCTCGCTTTACGGATCGATTTGGAAGAAGGAAGAAGGGCACCACGCTGCGAGAAATAACTCGCATCGTGACTTGCTAGGGAAGAACGAAAACGCGTTGCCACTTTTCTCGAGTTTTCGATCTTTCGATTTTCCGATTTTCCGATGAACCTTTCACGATCGAGACACAGCGGTCTCGGAGATCGAGAAGAAGGAGACGAAGAAGGAGAAGAAGAAGAAGTGATGGTTTGCCTGGTGTTTCTGTTGCAGCGGCGGCATGGCCGGGCAGCACTACTGCCTGCGCTGGAACAACTACCAATCGAACATGACGTCCGTTTTCCATCAACTCCTTCAGACCGAAGCTTTCGTCGACGTCACGCTGGCATGCAACGAAGCTTCCTTAAAAGCACACAAGGTAAGCCAATCGTCAGAGATATCGTGAAAGATATCGCCAGAGATATCGCGACCCGACGATCGCGTTTTTCCTCCTTTTTCCATCTCGGTTAACCACGGCCAATCTCACCGGCACCATCCCCCGGCAAATTATCGTTTTAACCGATATACCTTTCGCGTACATGACTCCTCGTCCTCGTCGTCTCGTATCGCGATGTCTCTAGCCCGATGCGCCGATTTTCCTCTACCTACGTTATTGATCGTTCGATACAGCTCCTTCTGTTTGCGCAGGTGGTATTATCGGCGTGCAGTTCCTACTTTCAAAAGCTCCTACTTTCGAATCCCTGCAAACATCCGACGATCATTATGCCCCAAGACGTGTGTTTCAATGATCTCAAGTTCATCATAGAATTCGTCTACAGAGGAGAGATCGATGTTTCGCAAGCAGAACTTCAGGTAAGAATCGCTATACTTCCTATACTTTAGCCACCGGACAATGACGAACCGCGCGCCTCTCTTAACATCCCATATTCTTTCCTATCCCCTTCCCCTATCTGCTACCTCTCTACTACCTCTCTCCTACCTCTCTCCTACCTCTCTCTTTCTCTCTTCCCTTCAATCCCCTTTCGCCTCATTTATCCAAGCGTTACCCTTCCACGTTCAGCGAAAACTCGTTAAACGCGTACAAACAATTTTCTCCCTTTTCTTCCTCTATCTTCTCTTTCTTCTAGTTCTTCTATTTTTTTCTTTTCCCTTCTCTTTTTCTTTTACTTCTTTTATTTGAAACACGAGTACGCACTTGGCGAAACGAAACTTTGTAAACTCGGTAAAATCGAAGAGGAAAGTTTGAAAGACGCGAACAAAGCGTGGAGGATAGCTTGTACTCGGGGAATTATCCGCTCGTGTCACGGATCCTTCTTCTAACGTCATCCGGAACGCTCTACTGGAGACGCGATCTAAATGACCAGACGTTTCGGACTTTCTCTTTTCCCTCCTATGTTATTCGGTATCCCTGGTAAGCTACACCCTTACAGACTTTTTTATCGACGGCCAGACTCGTCCCCGACTCTGCACATTCTTCCGAGGTTAACTCGTTTCTGCTTCCATCGCGACCAACCATGAACAGTTTTCAAACGTAGGTTTCTAACTTACCGATCCAGCCTCCTTTCCTCTTCTCTTTTTTCCCCGCTCTATCCGTTTGTACCTGTCGTCGATACCGTAGATTTTCTCCATTTCTCAGATGGCGTTGCGTCCTCTGTTCAATTTCTATTCCATTCCTGATCCCTTTCTTTCCTTCGCCGGTTCTACTCATTTCCCTCACATTTCCCCGTTTCCGGTTGATCGTTATTCTTCGGTAAACCCTATCGCCAGATAATCGTCGCGTTAGCGTAGCGACTTAAGGAAAGGGACGCGGCTCTAACATATCCAACTTTTCTCTAGGGAAAAACAGAAAAAAAGTTCGTCACTCGATCGATACTCATGATAAAGTTGCACGCTTCGACTGTTATTTCCTTATACCTGTTCGACGCGCGATCGAGATACTTGGCCAAAGGTTCGAATCCGGTACACCGTCGCGATAGAAACTGGCACGCTGCGCATCGATCACGAGCCAAATTTAAATTATCGAAAAAAGGTCGCGTATCGCACGGTCGCAAAGCGAACAGCTTCGAATTTCCTTCAACGCGAGAAAAAAATTGCAACGGACATTCTCCCTCTTCTTTCTCCTTTCTTCGTCATTCCTTTACATCGTCCAAGCGTAATTCCATCGTAGCGCGATTGCTCTCGAACGCGAGTTTCAAATTTTTTATTCCATCTTCGTTCCCATAAAGACCGACAGTATCGGAGAAAGTATCGTGAAAGGAAAACACGATTATCTGACTTATTATCTTACTACT
Organism: Euglossa dilemma; assembly: GCA_002201625.1. Classification (NCBI taxonomy): domain Eukaryota; kingdom Metazoa; phylum Arthropoda; class Insecta; order Hymenoptera; family Apidae; genus Euglossa; species Euglossa dilemma. The sequence continues at coordinate 274,450 of NIJG01000025.1, read as the reverse complement.
CGATAAGCTAGTGGAAAAGCTAGTGGAAAAGTTAGTGAACCGAAACTGGAAGGAAACCTGCGGCAATGTTGTACGTGCCGGACAGTTGTGGCAAGAACGATTTTGGAGAAAGCGAGGAAGATGGAACGATACCAACGACTCGTGTCGGTCAAGGAGAACGAACGGCTGGATTTGCCAGCGCGTTATTAGGCAACGGGCAGTTGCTAGCAGCGCAGAGCAAATTCGGTACTTTGCGCTGTGGATAGGAAAGCGAAAGAAGGAATTAGCAGCAGGAGCTAATTCCTCGTCTCGCGTTTATCTCTGCTCCTCGGTCCTCTCGCTCCTTCGCGCTTCTTCGCGCGCAACTTTTCCAGCCGAGTCGATTATTCTTTAGTCGCGAAACGTGTGTGCGCACGTATGAAAAGTAGAATCCTTATTGATTTTCCACGCGCGATACGCATTCGTCGTAGGTGCTGCGCCGTTTAATCCGCACCGATATCAACAAGTTTATCGGATGCGTCGGAGGAACCGTGAAATCGGACGGTCGCGCGTACACGGTGAAATTTCGCAAGTTGTAAACCGTATACCGTCAAGTATACCGCGTTCATTTACGTTTTAGATGTCACTGCGCGAATCATCGTGGTAAAAACTAATCGCATCGAAAGGTAACCGAAGAGAGTCAACCGCGAAGAAATATCGCTGCTCGTAATATCCATTACTAGCAATACCAAGTAACGCTTATGGGTAAACGTTCGCGTAATTTGTCGCATTCTGGCAGACCGTACATTCGAAATATACGTGTATTCGGAACGCGATGCATCGTCTTCTTCCCCTTTTCCCTTCTTTCTCTCCGTCTTTCTTTTTTTCTTGTCTCCTTTTTAGCTTGATCCGCGAAGCAAAACGCGTTAGCACGCGATGATGCTCACGCTCCCGATCGGTGTTGTTCCTTCGAAGTTTCCTATTGGGTTCGTACATATATCCTATCGGATATGTACGCGCAATCTATATATCCGATACGTATGCGTAATTGCAGGCTTCTCGAGAACAAGGTTCCAGAGGTTTTTCCTTCGTTTTTTTTCACTTTCCTACCGATCCTTTGCGTGTCTCTAGATTTGAACTACCGATCGTAGGAAATGGAGAGAAGAATCGAGAGCGCGAGGCGCGAACGTTTATAACCGGATGCGTTGATTCGATCGAAGAATCGCTTCGCGCGTTATTTGCAAAGAAAAACTTCCGAATACGCTCGGATCGGACGCTTGGTTCTTCGACTCGCTGTCCTTGACACGAGAATTAACAATAAGACGACGCGACGTGCGTGTATATAGATATATATATATATCGGAGAAAAGGTAGATGGTTGGTGTGCGTGAAAAGAGAGAACACGTTGCTCCTACGTAGATACGTGTAGCGAGACGTACGCGTGGTACTTTGCCAGCTACGTAAACGTTGCAATCGCGGATCCTCGCGTTAACGATCGAGGAACGGAATCGAAGGTGGCGTAGAACGCGTGGAATTCTAAGATGGTACGCGAGGTGGTACACAGGGTCCGAGTATCACAGGCATAAGGATAGTACTCTCTACTGACCTCCTTCTCCATCGGTACCTCCTTTCCTCGACTAGTTGGCAAAAACTCTACGCAGAGAGTAGTATAGTTAGATAGGCGGGGAGAGAAAAAACGCAAGTGGGGCGCGCGAGCGAATGGAAAGGTTGTTGGAAATTTGGAAAACTGTCTTTGTCTCGAAAAAGACTTGCGAACACGCGGATCGCGCTTTAGCGGAAGATCGACTGGATAACGCGCAAGATGCTGCGGAGAAAAAAGAATGGAAAGGGACATAGAGGACATAGAGGATAAGGAGTAAGCGGTTGTAAGGAGAATGGGAGAAGGGTAATGGGATTAGCTGGCGTATCGGCAGGCGTGCGTACGGCAACGGAATAGAGGTGGAATAGAGGTTGGAATAGAGGCGAGAGAAACGGGCGTGTTGCGCGCGTATCCTCGGCGGGTCTGGTTGAAACGGAGGAGATATCGGAACTGGGATCGGTCTCTCCGCGTTTCCGGTATACCAGCAGGCAGGCCAGTGCGCGCACAGGCGAAATCGTTGGTAACGGCAACTAATAATTTTCTTCTGTTCCGGAGCGGGGCTTTCCCCTATCCCTTTGGATCGGAAGGGTGCAAGTACAGCACGCGAAAGTAAGCAACGTAACGCGATTCGTAGAACAGCGTTCGTGATGGTGCTTTCTTTATTCCCCTTAATAGATGGAAACTAGAAGGAAAGGGAGAAGAAGAGAAGAAAGGAAAAGGAAGGTGAAGAGGGAAGGAGAAGAGGAAGCGACAAAGAGGGGGGAGGAGGGCTGGCGGCAATGTCGAACAGGGAGAAACAAGAGAATTCGCGCTTCTTCCGTCGACTTTAGGCACGCGGTTTCTACAGTGGCGTGCATGCGTGCGCACAGTTGCACGTTATTCGCGTACGCGTGTATGCAGCGAGTTCACGTGTGCGTAGGGACGACTGGAGCCGCAGATTCCCTTTGTCCGCGCAAGCACTGCAATTCGCCACTCGTCTCCTCTCTCTCCCTCTCCCTCTCCCTCTCCTTTTCCACTCCTTCCTCTCTTCCCGCCCTCGCTTGGTTTCAGTCCGTCCGTCCTTTTCCGCGGTGCTCGCTCTCCCGAAACCGAGCCCTCTTCCCTCGACGACGCATCGTCTCGCTCGCCAGCCGAGTTGCGTCGAATCGAATGTAGTCGAGTCGAATCGAGTCTGCCTCGATGCAGGGCCGGCTAAAGGACCCTCGTTATTTCCTATCGGCCATTACCAAAACCCACGATAATCTCGGCTCTTTCTTCTGTTTCCCTTCGCGTTTCTCGTATCGTTCCGTCGTTTCTCGGTAAATACCAGAATTCGAAACGTTCATCGAGAAACTTTTGCGACACGCGCTCGCTCGTATATCAATTTCGGCAATTTCTTTAACGCTGCTCGAAACTGTAAATTCTATCGCAACGCGTACCGCGCCACGTTATCGTAATCCCTCGTTCGCGACTCCGTAGCGGATAAAAAAGAATTCGCTGGTACTCGATTCGCAGCGCATGGATACCACGATTCTAACTTTAGGTATACATCACTGCGACGTGTCCCTTCCCCCCTCTGTCTCTCCCTCTCTGTCCCTCTCTCTCCGACTCTCTGTGCCTCTGTGGCTGCGCGTATAGGTATAGCGATGATCGGCGTGTTGGCGCGAGTACATAACGCTGGCTCTGTCGCGCGAAGAGTAGAAGGATAACTCGGTCCTCTGGCGTGGTTCTCTCGCGAACCTTGCATCCATCTTCGTCAGGCGGTGGCCAAACGCATCGCCGCTCTTCGTCTTTCCAGTTGCATCTCGTTCGTTTCCGTGCGAGCTGTATTTCCGTTTTCGTTGCCGGAGGAAAAGTCTTTCTCGCACCCAGGGCAACTATCGGTCGATGTTCGTCTGTTAACCGTCAGAAGCGAGCGCTTGCGTTTCTCTCGAACACCGCAGACTCGGCTCTCCGCCGGTCCCCTAACCCACCCCCGTACACTGGCTGCTCTCCGTTACCCCTCCACCGAGCACCGGCTCCCTTCGCCGAACGCCGCTTTCCACCAGCCAGCCAACCGTCCTGCCACCCGCCGGTTTTCAACCCCTTTCCCCGCTCTCGCGGCGACTGGTCAGGTGTGCTGGCTCGCTCGCTCGTTCCGCGCGTACGCTCAATCGCTCTCTGTCCACCGCCGAGCACGCATCCCCCGCGAGCCTCTTCCTCCTCCTCCTCCTGCCCCTCCTGCTCGGTTCTGGCTGTGGCTCTGGCACTGGCTCTGGCTCTGGCTCTGCCGCTGCTGTTGCCTCTGCCTCCTCCCGCTCTTCGCAGCGTCCTCTTCATCTCCTCGCTCCTCCGAATGCCGTGCGCCCTCAGCACCGAGCGCCGAATGCCATTTCACTTTCGTTGGGCTTCGCCGCGTAGGAGATCGGGCCCTGCCAGGAATTATCCTCTCGTTCTACGTGGTCGTAACCTCCTCGTACACCGTTTCGTCTGGCTTTTTCACCACGTCGACTCTACTAACGTTCATACCACTTCGTTTTCTCCTTGTGACTTCTACGCCTCTTCCTCTTCCTCTTCTTTCTCCTCCTCCTACTCCTCCATCTCCTTCTCCTCCTCCTCCTCCTCCTTTTACTCCTCTTTTCCTCCTCCTCCTCCTTCTCCTTCCTTCTTTTACCGCTTATTCTCCTTCTCCCCCTTCCTCTTCCAGCTCCTCCCCCCTCTCCCTCCTTCTCCCTCACTGTCTCTCTTTCCCCATCATCCTGCTTTTCTTTCTTCTCCTCGCTCTTCTACTTTTTCTCCCCCTTCTTCTTCTCCTACGCCTACCTTCCTCTACTTTTTCTCTATTCCGTTCTTCCTTCTTCGTTCCCTCTTCTTCCTATTCGCGTGTCTCTCGTTTTCCCTTTTCTTTTCTCTCCCGACTGCTCTTTCCTTTCTTTGCTTTTCCATCATTCGCGAGACATTTCCCGCGTCCCTTTATCTTCTTTCCTCCCTCTTTCTTCCGTCCTAACTCCGTTTCCGTCTTCCCCGTTCCTCGTTTACCTCTACTCTCTCGACGAGGGATCGTTCGCCTACGGAATATCGCAGGCAGGTAAGTGATAAACGATACAACGTCCTTCGCACCAGGATGGAAGCGTGTCTTGGCAGGCGCGTCGCGTTATTGCTACTTGCCATAGAATGGGCATTGCTCCGATGAACTTCTCGCAACACGCACAGAAAGAGACAGCCGCAGAGAGAGAGAGAACGATCGCGCGAGGAGGGAGGAGGGAGAAGGAAGGAGAGAAAGAAAGAAGTGGCGGAGGGGCTAGTGGGGGCGCGAGGGAGAGAGCGAGAGAGGCCGGCGGGCGGGCGCGACGACGACGGTGCAACAGAGAGAGAGGGCCGGACGGAGTGTGGAGCGAGAGGGGCGGGGGGCGGTGGCGGGAGGCGCGCGAGAGAGTGACAGGGGAGCAGAATAGAGAGAAAAGGAAGCGAAAGTTTTACATGGATACACGACACGTACTACTAGCCGCCGAATCTTGGACGATCGTATTGTGCACGTGAACTATCGTGGTTCGAGATATTTTAGTGCACCAGTACATATCAAGCACGCGAGTACCTATCGCAGCATAACGGAACTGCCGAACATCTTGCCGATCGGAATATCGTTAGCCGAATTTACGCGATAGAAATTATCGCGCGATACATGGACACCGTGGTCACCTGCTCCTAGTGTTCTTCTTCCTCTCTTCGCGAATGAAGCAGAGACGCGACGATCCCGTGCAAAGTTTCCTACGTTTTCCACCTGTTTACCAAGTTTCTCCTCACTCGGATAATCCATCTCGGAGCAGATATATGGATTACGATGCGCGTAGCATCGATCAAACGCGTCAAGTGTCGTGCACACCGTGGAAACAACATGTCGCGGCGCGTAATCGACACCCACGATGATTCCATCGGAAAGTATCCTTCGTTTCGATAATTTCCATCCCTGGAAATGTACGGACCGCGGTAAAGTGATACGTTCGATTTGTGCCGGAGTCGATGAATTCGAGTCAAGTGCATCGAAATCTCGTTGGTCTTTCGCGAAAGAATAGAGCGTCTACGTGACTGGCGCGTTATAAAATTAGCTCCTTCTATTCTATCAGCGGATAAACCGATCTTCCGCGACAGAAGAATAATCGAAGAGCAACGATCGAGCGTGTACCAGTGTACGACCGCGTGTGTCGGCGCGTGTGTTTACGCGCGCGTGTAAAGTGCGCGTAAAGTGCGCGTAACGTGCGTGTGTAATCCTGCAAGAATCCCGTGAAATGTCTACGAAACTCCGGCCACGTTCGTGTTATTCTTCGTTTCGCGTTTGTAAACATTCGAGAAGCATGCCGCGTTGTCTCGCGAACCTAAATCCTAGGACGAAGCAATCGCGAGCCGATCGATGCTCGCGTTAATCGCCTTTTTCCCACTTCTCCAACGCGAATCCCAATCCGAGTCGCGAATTCGACCGACGATATTCCCGATACAACGGGAAGAAACGTGCGATACCGGAAAAGCGAACGACGGGGAAAGAAATTGCGGAAAATGCTCGGAAGTTTATAAAGGAACGACGTTAAACGTGGCAAAAAAAATTCCGACTAACGTTCGAGTTTGCGGCAGAAGATAGCGGGAATCTACTTGGAAAATCTGGAAACGTGGGAAAATGGGAAATCTACTTGTCGTTTGCTACTTGTTCGGGGAGCACGTGGTGCGGCGAGAGAATCACGCTCCCATTGAGAAAGGGGGTTATGTAGCGTGAAGAAGAAGAGAGGAAGGTTATGCTCGTGACGTCCGTTACATTATCAATTCCGTTATGACGCCGTATTCGTAATAGCGCAGACGACCCTACGACCATCTTCGGGGATTCCCCCGTACATTCTCCACGCCTCTCTCTCTCACTCTCTCCCTCTCCCCTTCCTTCTCCCTCTCCCTCGGTTTTTCTGCTCTTCTTCTAACGGCCAGTCTCTTGGTTCGCGGGTATGGTTGTATAACGCGTACATAGCTTCTCCACCGTCTGCCGGTAGTCTCTCGCAGACCGGAGCCCCCAGCCACCCCTTCGCGTCCTTCCTCTTCTCGCGAAACGTTTCCACGGTCGATCTATTTGCGGATTTACACCTGTTGGACTCGTCTTGTCCTCTCCTTATTTCTTTCTACGAAACAACTCGCCTCCGTCACCGCCTCCGATCTCCGTTTACCCATCTTTTTTCCATCCGCTAGCTCTACTTCCCGTTAAAAACGACGATTGTTCTACTATCCCGAAATTCCTCTCTGCCAAAATCCTTCGAATCGAAATCTCGATTTTGGACTGGACACGATCCACCACTCGGCGTATCGTTTTCCGAAACATTCGAGGAAAACTTTCTCGTGTCGGTCGCGGAAAACACGAAACGAGATAGCAAAGGTAAAATCTTTTTTCTTTCGTCTCGCGTCAATTAGTCTGGGATAATTGGTCGGGCGATGCCCTTGAACCCTAAGTATTGATTGGTGAGGTTGGATTCTGCCGGTGGCTTTCCCTCTTGCCTCCGAACCGATGGCACCACCCCTATGCATCCACCGCCGAACCAACCAACTACCCACCCACACCCTAACTCCTGCACCAGCACACCTACAACCCTACCCATCGCCTAGTATCCGTGGTTCTCCAAATTACCGTNCGGAGTTCCACAAGCCGCTTGGCGCAGCGCATTACATCACCACGTCCCACTTCGAGACCTCTGCCAGGCCCAGGCCCACCAAGAAAACCACCACGTCCACCACTACCACCAGTACCACGAGCACCACCACCACCACCAGCACCACCACCACCACCACCTCCTTCACCACCACCACCACCACCACCGTCGTCGTCGTCTCTGTCGCCGCTTTTATCGTTTGTTAAAGCGTTGCACCTTTCGAAACGCTACTTTCTCTCTTTGTTCGTCTAATTGATCCACCAGTGGATGCATCTTTTCCATTTACTCCGGCAATGCGATTGTTTTTCGCTAGCCCGAAATAACCGTGTCGAGGTAACATCGCGGGCATCGATGCTCGCAGTTTATGCCTTCTCGCAATGCACCGAATTTTTCATTATTCCATTCGCGAACGTTTTCGACGACCCAAATATTCCCACGTACCCTTCCTCTTTGTACCTGCGATTAGCAGTAGAAGAAGCGAACGGATGGAGCGTGCGTGCGCGCGGGTAAGAGGAGGAGCGGCGGAGCGGAAGGTCCGCGGAACGTAACGCAAGATGCGTGCGTGGAAACGGTTGAAAGTCATATCGGTGCCTGTGCCATTGTAAATGCCGCGAGGATCAGAGTTTGGGGTGGTCGATACGGCCCTGGGGCCACCACAGCCGCGTCGCAGGCCTCCCCATTCTTCCTCCGGCCGTTTTTCCTTCTCCCCCTCTCTTTCTCTCCGTTGTTCACTCGATCGCTGCTTCATTCTCCCTCTCCCGAGTCCGTCTCTTCCTGCTTCTCGTGTCTAGCTCTCGCTTTCTCGTTACTGTTCTCTCCTTCTCTTTCTAGCACCGAGAACCTAGTCCTACCTAGCGCCACCCAGTTTTCCACCCACGCTCCGCGTTTTCAGCCGCCACCAACACCCCCGACGCAACCTGCCTAAACCCCCACCTCAACCTCCGTTTCCATCGTCTAACTATTCCTCTGCTTTCTCACCCCCTCCCGGCCGCGTCGTTACCGCTGCTACCACCACCACCGCTACTACCGCCGCCGCCGCCGACGCCGCTACCATAGCCGCTCTCATACTGCCTGTCTCTTCGCCGACCCCGCCTAATCGCACTACCCCTGCCTTGATTAAAGAACAGAGAACCTCAACTTCAACGCGAACCTCGGTCTCGTTCGTTCGCTAGTTCGTTCTTCGCTCCTTTCCTTCCGTTTCCCGTCCATTTCGCGTTTCTTTCCTGTAACAAACTTTTCCTTCCTTAACTTTATTCCTCTCTACTTCTCCCTTCTTTATCTCTATTCCTTTTTATTACCTACCATCTTCCGACCTCTGTTTCTTTCTATTTAGATACCTTACCGTTACCACGCGTGATCATCACGCGGAAAGAATCGCGACCATTTCTTTCCCCCCGCGTCTACGTATCTTTTTCGCCGTATAATACATCGTCGATTCTCAGTGTCTTTCACGTTCGTTGTTTTCATCCTGCCTTTCTCCTCCTCCTCTTCCTCCTCCTCCTCCTTTTCCTCCCCCTCGTCGTCAGTTCTCCTTTTCCTCTATTTCCTCCATTTCCTCCCTGTTTCTACATCATTCGTCTGCTTAATTTCCCTTACGCACCGATTCAAGGTTAAGATCACAGGAAACCAGTGGGTAAATGTCGTTGTCGTAAGGAGAGAGAGACGTGGCGGTGCTGGATACGGGTCGACGCACCATGCCGATGAATCGTCGCACGCCGAAACTGGATCGCGAATACTGATTTTAGACCGAGCCACACGCCACAGGCGGCAACTGGCAAGATGAAACCGTATCCGTTGAAACGGGTCGTAAGGATGACGAGCTTTTACCCAAAATATGCGAATCCGGTTCAGCCACTCTTCCTTCCTTCCTTCCTTCCTTCCTTCCTTTCCAAATGCGGTTGTTCGTCCAAGTCAGCTATTCTTTGCTACGTTTTCGATTTAATCGACGAATCGTCTCGCGTTTGCGGCCGTTCTTCCGAAATGACGTCGATTCCGCTCTATATGGAATTCTATCTAATTACTCGCCTTGGTAAATATTTGATCGGTTACGCGGAAATATAACGACTACGATACCGAGGGATTTATTGAATTTTTGTACGGTTATTGGCGAACGCGTAATATTCGAAAGAGACGGATCGTATATACGAATGGATGGATAATCGAATCAGTCTCTTTACCACCGTGTGTCACCTGTATGTTGCAGTCACTGTTGAAAACAGCTGATCAACTAAAGATCAAAGGACTGTGCGAGGTGCCGGAAAGCAGAGACGGTCCACCTTCGGTAAGTCTGAGCTCACCGCCAAGAGAACCCGGTACCCCTAGGATAAATTTCACCAAACTGAAAAGGCATCATCCGAGATACAAGAGAGCCAGGACGACGTTCGAGCCTCGCGCTACGGATTCCAGGCATTACGATCGATACAAAGAGGAGGAATCGAACGAAAATTACAATCGGGAGAACAAAGAGGTAAGCATCGGCGGCGAGGTGGACGAACGCGGAGCGTCGGAAAAACCGTAAGAACGCGACAGCCATCGTGAAAACGAGCACGCGATCTCCTCGCGGTTGTCGCTAAATTCGTACCGGATATTTCGCAGAACCACAGAGACTGGCAAGCCGAAGATGAAGATTGCACGGAGACAGCCGCGGGAGCAGTAGTCTTGGAAGCTTGCCAGCGTAACAGTAACAATAGTACCATCACCACCGGCGGCCAGAACAACAACAACAACAACAACGGCAGCAGCAACGGCACCGGTAACACCACCAGCAGCAGCAACAACAACAACAACAACGGTAGGTAGTCGATAAGCAGATACGGGCCCCACACCTCGATCCTTTTGCTACGGTGCGAAAACATCGATAACGCGTCGGTTTTCTCCGTTGGAACCTTTTTTTGCTGCTGGCTTTGAAACGCGCGAATCGGACGATGGCTCGGCATCTACGCCGGATGGAGTTTAGGTGTGGGGCGATTTACCGATTCACGGCAATCTACAGGGCAGACCGTTTTCATTTGAAATAAAAAGGTGACATGTTTTGTCATACAGGCCTCGGTCATTACGGTCATCATCCGGATCCCGGTGAGGTTGACCTGCCACCAGAGACTCAACCGACAGCGCCCAGTGCCACGTTGGTCGGTACTACCATTACCCATCTACGAGACCCGGATCATCATGCCACAGGTGCAATCGCTGGTAGTATTCTCATCTACTGGCTCTGCGCGCTTTCCTTCGTCTTCGTCTTCGTCTTCTCCTCTTTCCTTTTCCTTTCCCTTTTCCTTTCCCTTCTCTTCCTCCTTCTCCTTCCTAGTCGTTCTCATTGGTACCTCGTGACCGATCGAGCGTCGACATCGATTCCACTCTGTTGCACGCGGCGAGGATCGCCAGGGGGAACAGCTATGGTTTTATTCCCATAGCTGGTTATTCGACAGGGAGGGAATCAAAATAATTGGTCTAATCGGGCTTAACTAGTCGCGATTAGATTTACGTTGCTCCGTTCGTAACAGCCTACGCAAGCTCGTTTAGTCCGCGCTTCCAACTTTGCCTTCGATGGCGCTTCTTTTCCCGTCGATCCCAACACGCCTCGTCGTCTACCACCCACCGCTCGCCGCCAACTCCCCGATATCCCTTTCCGCCTTCCTCTCCTCCAGTTCGAAGGAGCGAATTTCAAAGGAAACAGCCGCTATGCCACCTTACGAATCCGACCACCTCGCCGGTCACACCAGCCATCGTTACAACTGTGTCGTTTTCTCAATCTGTTCGTAGAGATCCAAAATTGCGACAGTGTAAAAATCAAGTTTGAAACGTTGCACACGATGGATTCGTCGGACACGATCGATATCGATAGCCACATGTCGGATCGAGCCAGCGTCAGTTCGAAGAACGCTACCGATAGCGACAACATGATGATGATCACGCCGGAATTGCTCGGATTAATGCCGTCTGGCAGTTCGGTTCACTCGGATTCCGGTGAAAATAATTCCAGAGGCCACTCCGGACAATCCAGCTCGCATCATCACGGCTCCAAGTCTTGGACTCAAGAGGACATGGATGCCGCTTTGGAAGCGTTACGAAATCACGACATGAGCCTTACAAAAGCCTCCGGTAATTCAAAATCATCTACTATCTTCTCTTCTTTCTTCTCTCTTCTCTCTTCTTCCCTCCGCGAGTTTACGAGTGGAGGTGTTCCAAATATCCGCCTTTTCGACTTTTCGCTACCACTCCTCTATTCTTATCGTTTGATCGTTGTCGTGATCGTTTTAGCAACCTTCGGTATACCTTCCACGACCTTATGGCAAAGGGCGCATCGGCTTGGTATCGACACCCCGAAAAAGGACGGACCGACGAAATCCTGGAGCGACGAGAGTTTAAATAACGCGCTCGAGGCATTGCGGACTGGAACGATATCGGCGAACAAAGCTTCGAAAGCGTTTGGCATACCGTCGAGCACCTTGTACAAAATCGCGAGAAGAGAAGGTATCAGATTAGCCGCGCCTTTCAATGCCAGTCCTACCACGTGGTCGCCGGTCGATCTCGACCGTGCTCTCGAAGCGATACGATCCGGCCAAACGTCCGTACAAAGAGCCTCCACCGAGTACGGTATACCAACGGGGACATTGTATGGTCGATGTAAAAGAGAGGGTATCGAACTTAGCAGGAGTAATCCTACGCCTTGGAGCGAAGACGCTATGACCGAGGCTCTCGAAGCTGTCAGGTGAATTACTCATTTTCGCCTCTCCCTCTCCCCTATCCCCTATCCCTGTCCCTATCCCTATCCTTATCCCTCTCCCCTATCCCTATCCCTCTCCATATCCCTATCCCCATCCCTTTCCCTATCCTTATTCCTATTCCGCTCCGATGTTCTTCTACTATAATTATATACGATCGAATGCTAGATCAACGACCGTAATCGGATAATGTAAAAAAACGCTGGATACGAAAAAGCATGTGACTTATTGCTTCGCAATTTTTCAGATTAGGGCACATGAGCATCAATCAAGCGGCTATCCACTATAACTTACCGTACTCTTCTTTGTACGGTCGTTTTAAGAGAGGAAAATACGAAGAACCAGCGGTCGGTGAAATATCGCAAGACGGTAGCAATCCTCATTTTCATCAAAGCCCAAGTCAGAATCATTCGTCCGCCTTACCGGATCAAATGCCGTACCAAGGCAGCTGAAACTTGCCCCTTTATTAGAACGGTTTAAGTTAATTTCAAATCTTCGAATCTTTCTTGCTGCGACTGTGCAGCATCGATCCCTTCATTCAACGAAAACAAACGAAACAAGGACGACAGAGGTCACCGACCAAAAATCCCTTGTACACGCTAACGATTGGCGAACGAATTCTTCTCGACAATTTAAAGCCGGAAGCAGGGACTTGTGGCTGGCGTCGCGCGACTATACACGGTGACAACCGAAGGGTCACGACGGGACTAGACTAGAGTAGACGAGCTATCATCCCACCCCTTCCTCCTCCTTTCTCTATCCTTCCCCTTCCTCCTTCCTCCTTTACCTGTCCTTCCCCTTCCTTCTCCTTTCTTCTCCTTCATTCTCCTTCATTCTCCTTAACGGCAGTTGGGTGAAAGGTTTGCAGTATTACAGATGGATTGTCGTAAGCAAATATTATGTATATTGTATGACCGTTACGTCGAATCGGAAACCTAGATTATAATTATAATTTATAAGAATTATTTATAAAAAAAGAAATTCTGTACAGTCCGGTATAATACCGGTAAACCTATCTTAGCACGTAAGTTGCCGATGGGCCAATACGAGAAAATACGAAACAATCTACAAACGGACGTTCTTCTTATTAATTTCGGTCGATTCGGAGTGCAATTTTCTCTTCTTTCTTTTCTCACTTTCTTTCTTCCTTTATTTATATTTATATTTCCTTAGCTGGTCGCGTTCTTCTCCTACAAGTACTATTCTTCCATTCGATCGCAACGTTTATTTAATTACAACATGAGCGAAAACGCTATACATATGATACAGTGAAAGGGTAAAATGAATATATATATATATTTGTTGAAAAGAAATTTCGTTCAAAACTTAACGCGTACACGAGTCAAACAAAACTATCGACATACATATTTCAAATTCTACCATCAAGTTGCCCTCATTTTTTATACTTTGTGAACAATTTCTTCGTACAACTAATCTCTCTCTCTTTTTTCTTCTTCGCTTCGCTTCTTCGTTTCCACCTTGTATAGTTTCAAACTTTATTACGTACGTGTTACATCGGAAAGAGCTGGATAGAATATATCGAAAACGACAAATATTTTTTAATGCCCGCAGAGTTACGGAAACAATCGGAAATGAAAGAAATGTTATTTCCATAAATTTCATCCATTTTTCAAACCAATAATACTTTACCGTTCGACTAAACTGCCACATGCAAACAATATGTTACACTCATTACTAATTTATCATGCTCACGACTATTATATAAAAATATATAAATATATACCACTTATAAATATATGTACAGTTTATATATTTTAAATTAAAAAGTAACGCGATTAAACCGAATGTTTATATTTAATCCCCGTTACCTTCCTTTTTCATTTTCTACCGATACTAATACTATCGTACCGTTACCAGTAATTTCCTGCCAATTATTACCGATAATAACATTTTGAAATACTAATTACGCGTTTACTCGGTATTCGGTCAGCATATGTAACAAATATCTTCGCGTTAATAATGATTTTAATTTACTTCCAATCAACTTACTACGAGTCTTGCTCGCTTTTAATATACTTCTTTGTAATCTAGAAAATGGTTGTTATTTTAAAAACTATTTAGATATTTATATTAAGAAATATTACGAGAATTTACTTTCTAGATTTGATACAAAGTAAACATGCGAATCTGAAACATGAAACACGTTTTTTACGTGTTCGTTAGCAGTAGTCAAGTACTTTGCACGGTCATTGCGTGTGTAACTGCGTCCATCGCGCAACTCGATCGCGCATCGTACAATCGAATAGCCTCAATTTTTACCAAGATTATTGAAAATTAATTCTCCTCAAATAATAATTATACTATCAACATGGGGACTCGTACAGACAATTGTATCTTTTGCAACATCATAGATAATAAAGCACCCAGCGAAAAAATATACGAGGTATGTAAACGTTAACCTCCGCTGTTTTATACGCTGTATAAAATATATGATTGATAAAAAAACGTTGTTTTATACGCTGTATACGATTAAACGTGCAAGTAAGTTTAATCACTGTTAAATTAAACATCGCTATTTAAATTTACGCGTATTTCTTAATTAATAATTCAAATATTCTTCGAGTAACTATTCGATAACTTTGGTATAACCTGTCTCATTCTAGGATGATTATGTGACATGTATTAAAGACATTAATCCAGCTTCGACGCATCATTATTTAATACTGCCAAATAAACATATACGCAATGCTAAAGAACTTCGACCAGAAGATGCTGAACTTTGTATGTTTCCACGCATAGCAAATATATTTCTATATATTTATATACATGTTTATATATGCTCAAACAGTGCTTACTTTTAGATGACAAAATTCTGTCTACGGTTGATATAATATTAGAAAAACAAGGTTTAGATCCTGCAGCTACACGTACAGGATTTCATTGGCCACCGTTTAATACAGTGTCCCATTTGCATTTACACGTTATTTCTCCTATAAACAAAATAAGTTTACTTAAAAGAATCATGTTTGAACCCCACTCATACTGGTTTGTAAGCGTACGTATAAACTATGGTTTCTAACTTTTACATCTATTTCCCTCCATTCGGCTTAATGACATTTGTTATCATATTTTATAGACGGATTATGTAAAGTCGCAGCTTAAAGTTTCCAAATACAATACATGAAGTATAAATACACGTAATATTTGTAATAATTCTGTTATATCGGGTAAGGTTAAGGACTGGATTAGTAGCTGTGATACTTCTTTGATGAAAGGTAAAATTTTACTTTATGTAAATATAATATCGTTAGAAAATCTCTACCAGAGGTTTCTAATTAATCGCTTTACTCTTCTATGGTTGCAAATATACGTATTTATAGTGTACATTGTATCAAAGTATAGATTATTGTACAGTTAATATATGTAAATATACAAATTTCGATTTTTTACGTCTTAATGGGATGATCTTTGAAAAAGTCCTTTCTCGTACATGTTTTTCCATTTTTCTCCGTCCGGATACGAATAGTTGTTAATAGAATCGTTATTGAATTTTGTCGAATAACCCGGGCTGGTGGGAGGCATGTAACAGGCATTTCGAACATGCACAGGATTTTCGAAATGCTCGTGTTGTTGATCAACGTATTCTATCACGCGATTTTCCGTAGTTCCGCTCAGGCAAATATAATCCCACATTTGGAGATGTTGTACCATTTCGCATAAACCTACTCCACCGGCATGCGGACACACTGGAACTGATGCAATAATAATTGATAATGAAACATTTGTTCGGTATATTTCATCTAATTATCGTTTATCCAACAACTTACCGGCCATCTTTTTCGCCATCAAATAAACAGCCAATATCTCATTGATTCCTCCTATCCGAGCCGAATCAATTTGACAATAGTCGATTGCTTTCGCTTGTAACAGTTGCTTAAATATGACACGATTAGCGCACATTTCACCAGTCGCAACACCGACACCGAACGGCCTTAGTTCCTTTGCGATCTTTGCATGTCCCAACACGTCGTCCGGAGATGTTGGCTCCTCGATCCAAATCGGTTTGAATCTTATCAAATGTTTCATCCACTCGATCGACTCCTCGATGTCCCATATTTGATTAGCATCCAACATTAATTTATTTTTCTCTCCTATCGCCTTGCGTATCAGTTCGCATCTCCTTATATCGTCGGTCAAATTTTGACCAACCTTTGCCTTGAAACACGTGAAACCAAGATCTAAGAACTTGGCGCAAAGCTCTTTAACTTTGCTATCGCTATATCCAAGCCAACCCACTTGCGTTGTGTACGCGGGATAGCCATTTTTTCTCAATAACTCCTCGCGTTCTTTTTTCCCCTTTTCATTATCTTTTAGCAATTTAATCGCTTCTTCTTTCGTGATAACGTCGGTGCTGCAAAAATCAACATCGCAGGAATAGTTCACCCATGAATCGCTATTCTCGCCCAAAATTCTCCACGTTTTATCAAATATTCACAACTCACATGTATCTGAAATCGATCGTCGAGACTAACTGCTCGGGAGTTAAGTCCGTGAGTAATTTCCATACAGGTTTATTTTCCATCCTGGCCCATAGATCCCATAACGCGTTTATTACAGCAGCCGTGGCAAGATGAATAACGCCCTTTTCTGGTCCGATCTATCCTATTTCAAATATTCGTGTTAATCGTTGAATTCAGGAGCGATGGGTTTTTCCAAACCTTCGCGCATTTACCATCTGTATAACAACTATTCGACCACTATGTGTCTGCGCATGTATAATGCGATACATTACCCATCTTAATTGCGATTCGCTGGTCAGTTTCCTCCAGAATGAACCAAAGTGCGTAAAAATCTCGTTAACGTTCTGCCCTTTCACCAAATAACATATCGACTTGCACGCCTCAACCACTGCAAACATTTCCAAGCATTTTGAGTAAACAGCTCTTTACTTCCATCCAATTATATGAATATAATCGACAACGAAGACGACGACGACGACGATGACGATGATGATGATGATGATGACAATCGTAATTAGAGATTTTGATAGATAAGTAAACATATATACCAATTTCTGTGCCTCTACCCAAAGTAAATGTTAATCCGTATCCCTCGATACCCGTATTAGTCTTAATTGTGACATACGCGCAGGAATAATCAGGATCGGTGTGCTGCAATTGAATACTGTATTAGACATCGGGGCAAATAAAATGAAAATTCAATTGAAATTACCATAGCATCGCTTCCGTCTGCCAGTAATGATGTTGGAAATCTTATGTCTTTCACATCGATATCTCTGATTAGAATTTCCATGGTTTCCGTGAAAAACGTCTAAAGCGTTTGATCCTTATTTCTCAATGAGAATTTATTTTACCGGCTTACGAACAAATATCTTCTGCAACGTTTTCTCGAATCCCCACGGAATATCAAATCGCGTCAGTTATCGCATATTTTTTATCATATTACATAAACATGCGAGTATATAAGCATTATCTGGATTAAATTCGCTACATGGTCATGTAAAGACAAAGAAATCTAATTAGATAAGAGATATTGAAGCGTGACTTTGAGAAATTCCGAAAATTTTCTTAATTTTCGTTCACGCTTGCCTTATGATACATAATTGTTATATTACGTATAACATAATATGTGTCGACTAATGAATTAATCTCTTAATGTATCATTTAAAGTCGGATAACAAACGATCAAGTAATTAATCCTTTTTAAATAGCTAATTTGATTTTTCGTTTTACCGAGAAGAAAATGATTCGTTCAATTAAGTAGGAATTTTTGAGTTTACACGATTTTGTTACTTTATTACGATATCGTTGGAGAAATTGTATTTTCCCGCCAATCGGTATTCGTTTGTCCAGTTGTCGATAGATGGTGTTTAAGTGAAAGCAGGTCTATGCCTCGCTACCATTTCTGACCAATAAATCCTCACCGACTAGACAGCGACATCTAGCCTCGAAACATTTGGATATTCTAGAAACGTCGCGAATGGCAAATGTAGAGATACATCTATCATCTAGGTTTCAGTGCCGTCGATAGCAATCATAACAATCTCGTCGTCAATTGCATGTCAAAATCGGTTTTCGTACGGTAGACCGAGTCAGCTATTATTCTCCGTAGACATTGGTTTGTTTAAATTAAATCATGCCGGATCCTTTCGAAATAGTCGTAGGGACGTACGAGCAATATTTGCTCGGTTACAAAGTAAACAATATCGTTAACGTAAGTGAACACGTTTTAGTACGCGGTTAAATTGTAGGTTATGTTGGTTGCATAAGCGTGATTATTGCCGATCAAATCCACTTGGGTTTGACAAAATTTGACATTTGAAATTCTATAAACTTTCAGGAATACAAGATGGAAAAAACTTTCGCCACTCATAGCCATGTCGGTAGTATACGTAGCGTCGCCAATGGAAAGAATTATTTAGCTTCTGGCGGAGCAGATGATTCCGTTTATTTATACGATTTGCGTTACAGATTAGAAACTGGTAGACTTATGCATCACAACGGTACGTATAATATAATATACGATTGCGATTTGATCGTGATTGCTTGTGATTAGTAATCGGAATGTTTATCGATGTTTTACATGTTTACACAGATACCGTTAATTGCGTTGCATTTACCCCCGATGCATCTCACGTATTTACATGCAGTAACGATGGAACTATAGCTGCAGTTCGATGCGGAAATTGGCAACTAGAGAAACATTGGCAGAAACCGCACAAGGGTTTCACTGTGAATACCTTGGCTATTCATCCAACAGGAAAAATAGCATTATCCACTGGGGCAGATGGTATCCTTCGAACTTGGAATTTAGTTAAAGGACGACAAGCGTATGCGACGAACTTAGTGCCGAGATTGAAATTAGATGCTAAAAATGTGAACGTTCTGAAATGGAGTCCGAACGGTGAAAAGTATTTGTTAGCTGTGAATCAAAGGATAGATATATATTCGGTAGAATTAGCGGGGATCGATAGCGAAATTAAATTCGATTCGAAAATCGTTTGCGTTGAGTTCTTGAAGGACGATTTAATCGCGGTCGGTTTGGAAAATGGTCAGCTCAAGTTTTACGATCTCGAGAAATCGGTGCAAACCGTAGAGGCGGTTGCGCATGATATACGAGTGAAATGTATGGCTTTCAAGGATGATTTATTAGTTACTGCTTCGAGTTCCGGAGAAATTAAACTATGGAGATATCGTAAACATAAATTGGATATACTGCAAACTGTTAATTGCGGTGCTCGAATTACCTGTCTCTCCCTTGCCAGTTCGTATAACAATCTTATAAGCGATAGAGAGATGGAACCGGAGAGCGGGGAAGAGGCGACGAAAAAGAAGAAGAAGAAGAAGAAGAAAAAGTTGAGACTGAAACAGGAAGTGATTGTCGAAGTCGAAAGTGACCGGGAAGCAGCTTGGATGGATGACTCGCGAAAGAAATTAACGAAAAAAAAGTCGAAGAAGAAGCGGAGTATAGAAGAGGTGCAAACTTCGGTTATAGATTCAAATAGGAAAAGGAATAAATCGATATTAAAAAAGAAAAAGGTAGAAGATGATACAACGATTGACAACGGTGATTATCTACCTAAGAAGAAGAAGAGTAAATCGTCGAATAACGATAGTGGCAGTCACGACTATGTTAACGATAAGGCAGAGGACGAAAGTTTGAACAGGGATGGAAAGAAACGTTTTATATCTCCGGAAGAAAATAATAACGTATGTTTCAAGAAAGCAAGGAAATCGAACGAGTCGGAAGTGAAATCGATGGGATCGAAAGAGGACGGCAAGGTTGTTTTGAAAAAAAGAAAAAAGGAAAAAACCGTGGAAGAGACTGGACCGATTTTAAAGAAAAAGAAGAAGAAACAATGAAATAGCAGCGAATGATTTTAAAATGTTGTTTCGGTTTTAAAATATTATATTCGCATTCTGTATAACAATTACAGAAGAGATTAACTTTAATAGAAAATGTGTCTAACGGTACGTTTAAATACGAATCGCTTTACAATTTCGTTACTGTTCCTGTATAATTTTACGAGGAATATCATAGGACGTGCAAGATTGCGAGATAATAACGATGTTATCTTATTACAGGACGAAAGTAATTTCGCGATAGAGGGTAATTCTGTGAGATTCGAATAATATCTGGTTAGGTGCGGATACGCGGTAATTACGTATATTATTTAATTACCAGAGAATACACTTGCTAGACGGATTCATGGGACTATCGACCGGACATTTCCATGCTTTCGCAAAATCCGCATTGTTGGATAAAGTTCCGATAACCCTGAAGTGATTCGGTGCGTGAGTTCCTTCTACCAATTTAGACTTTAATGCTCCGTTCGTGTAATTGCCGCACCACGCCTATAGAAAAACACACAGAAATACGTATTTACATATGCATGCAGTCTCGCGAATTCAATTATATAATAATAATTTAGCGGAAATATAATTTCGTGGAAAAAATCGAAAGCTCGAGTCGTTATGCGCGTTGAAGAATATTTGGAATATTTACTTACGAATAATCGCGTTTTTTTCTTTAATAAACGACTAAAAAATGGGGGATGAGAGAAAGAGAAGAAGAGAAAAAGATCTGTATACGGTGTGATGGTCACTTACTTGTGCGAAACCTATGAAAAACAATTGTTCTTCGGTATAATCCTGGAGACCGGGTAAAACTAGTCGATCAGTGTTTCTCGCTTTGTATTTTTGGTACGCTCTGTAAGCTTCTCGTACTCCACCGTTGTCAGCTATATTCTCCCCCTGTGTATTTATGCCATTCACCTAAACAGCATCGAACATTTTGAGAAATCTTTCGTAGAATTATCGATAAGGTTTGGGTTAGGTTTAAACTACTGCCTTGGCATAATTTTGGTTTATCCGTAAGGAAGATGCTATTACTCACGGTGAAATTATCGCCGAGTTCCGGTAAATGGTAGTTACTGTACTGCCTGATCATACACTCGACTTTCTCGTGGTAATGCCGCAAAGTTTCTTTGCTCCACCACTGGCGAACATTTCCATTCTCGTCGTATCTACGACCTAACGGACACACACGCACATAGATAGGTTCGCACAAATTTCTTACGTCTTATTTACGTCTTATTTACGTTTTATTTACGCAAGATGTATCTAAATTGATTTTCGCGATAGATAGAGGGAACGACGCGTTACGCGTCGATTTTTTTATTCATTACCTTGATCGTCGAAACCATGAGTTACTTCGTGACCCATAATCGCTCCCAGAGCACCGTAGTTGATCGATCTACGAAATATATTGGATATTTCGATGACGTATCAGAAAATACTCATCGACGATAGACATCGCGGGTAATACGTACCGTAGGCCATTTCCGTAGAAAGGTGGGTGCAAAATACCCGCTGGAAAAGCTGTAAGAAAACATTAGACCTCGTAACGATACGTATTTTGGTAAACACCATTCGTATACTTACTCACTGAGTTCAATATCGCGCTATAAAACGCGTTTACCGTAGTGGCAGCCGTTATCCACCGATTTCTGTCCGGCTTCTCGCGTAAGCTGTTTAAACTTTTCCTAATTCTTACGTCGGTTAACGCCAAGAATGTATCCAATAATCGTCCTGGTATAACATCGATCTGCAACGGATGTTGGGATTTCAGGGAATTTGTCAAATTAAGAATTAAACGAGAGCGTCGAGACAACTCACACCGTCGTAAAATCGATTGAATTTTTCGGAATCGGTAATCCAGTCTGGTATTCCTATGAACGGTCTCATCGCGTTCAACTTCATATGAGCTTGAGCTCTCGTACTACTGTCCATCCAATCTAATTCAGCCACCATCTCGTCGAACGCTTCTTTAATATCGAGAAACATTTCCAAAACCTGAAAATCGTCTCGAAAAATTCTCTGGTGCTGCGTATTTCTATGTTGGAATAAGAAAACTTGCCGTTGCACCAACCTTTCGTCGGGCTTCGTCGTCGAAGTGTTTTCGCGTGTAAACGTAACTAAGAGCCATGCCGAAGTTTCGGTTTACATTTTCCGTGCAAGATTTCCATCTCGGTGTCTTTTCCTTTAAGCCGAAAACTTGCTGCGAGAATTGAAAACCTAGATCACGAAATCGTTGCAACGTCAACGGGGCGACCGTCGAATAAACATTCCACCACACGAATCGCACTGCAACACGTTTCCACGATTATCCTATCAGACGTGATCGACGCGAAACGATATGACGCGGTGATGGTAGTGGTACCTATCGTAGTAAACGGCGTTTCCGCTAGCAGTTTGGGTAATTTTTGCAAATATTCTAAATCCACTACGATCGCGTGATCCGTGGCAGTATTTATAGTCACGTTCGTGTCATCGAACACCGCATCCAAGTATCTGGTCCAGTTCCACTAAAACCGATCGATTAGAAAAAGGTGCTTCATCGATGCTTTATCGATGCTTTTCGTCATCGTTATCATATATAATCAATTGCCGCTATTACTATCGTTGTCGTTCTAGTTGCCGTTATTATTATTATTATTGCCGCTATTATTATTATTATCATCGTTATTATCTTTATCGTTATTTATACGGATTCATAAGCTTGTCAGCTTTGATTCCTTCACCTGTTGCACGTCGAAATCTGTTAGCTCTTGCAGTTTGTCGATAGTTAAATCGTAAACAGGATGATTGGCGCTACGTCTTTGTTCCGGAGTCATCATGATCTGAAGAAACGCATGCTTTCGCGTCATTTTCTCCAGACGGATATATTATACAGACGCGCGATCGTCAAGGAAACATAGTAACACTCACGCGTGCAATGCTCGTGCTAAAATTCAAGATTTCGTTGGCGAATTCGATACTTCTATTCCCTACGCCAGCGAGTTCGACCATTCCTTTGATATACGTCTGGAATTCCGCTAATTCCGATTGAAATCGTAGGGAATCGAGAAGATAATGTTCGCCAATTCCCAGTGACATCTGCTCCACCTGCAATCGTTCCACGGTTAGGTTCGATCGGTGGAGATTCGAATCGGGATGGCGCGTTTAACCGAACGAACGATATTATATCACGGGGAAAGTATTGGCGTCTATACAGGCTTACCGTAATTCTGTTTCTCGACGTGTTTCGTATATCTTCGTTGACGAAGAAATTTAGAAAGAGATTCAAACCTAAAATTCTCTGCGCTTTACCAACTATACCGACGATATCCAATGGAGGAATTTCATCTGACAACGGCGGTTCTTTCGGCAATCCTAGTTTATCGAACGTCTGATAGATAGGGTCGAGTCCCAATGCCTCGACGCTCTCTAAAACGACGATCATCCGAATGTGGCTCACACGTTCGTTATTCGGAGGTGAGATTGATCAGATTTTCTTACTAGTGTCCATGCAAGTACTGTACAAAGCTCTAGCCAACTTGACCGGTCGCAAATCGTTCTGGTCGTTGGATTGTTCCAGCAGTACCCTTAGATTTTCCAGCAACTGTTCCCTCATAAGGCTCATTTGGTCCCAGAAAGCTTGACTCTGCGGTATAGGATTCCTGGAAATCCAACCGCCGCAGGCAAATTTGTAGAAATCTTGGCAAGGATCTGCGGTTCTGTTAATCGCCTCTATTATCCTGGCGGCTAGAATGAAACGATAACTTTTCGTTTCACGCGGACGCAACGGCTGACCATCATCGTCCTCGTCGACGGTTTGTCGCTGCTTCCGATACACCTAGCTCTAGCATCGAACGCGTTACGAAACACATTTACCAGGTATACATCTGCTTGAAACTATAATTATTAGTCGAAGGATAGAAGATTATCGAATTAACAGAGAGGAGAGAAGAGTGAATCCGCAGGTACGCCGGTGAATAACAGCAAGAATATAAATTATTTCTACGCAAAGATAATTGAAATTGATATTCTCTGGTGTTTATGCGTTTCGATTACTAGGCAAGGTTAACCGAGAGGAATGGAAGAATAGGAGAACCTTGGTTTTACGGTACCTGTCTTTACGCATTCCTCTCTCTGGCACGTCTCTCTGTATCCGTGCTTGCGGAAAATAGTCGCCTGGACGGTCAACGTTACCAGCAACGCAACCACCGTTACCGTTAACAAACCCACGATTACCATCAATTTCCTCTCTTTCCCGTCTAACCTTTTCTCGCTTCTCCAATCGTAATGCCTGTCCGAAGCAATTAAGAGGATGTTTACGTTATCATCGAAACACCGCGCGTACTCGGAAAATTTTTCTTTCTCAACGCGTAAAATATCAATTACCACGGAAGTATCGAATCCCTCTTCAACTCGCTCGCTGCACTCGCCTCGTCGTTTGCCTCCGGATCGTTTACCTGTTGGGGAAAAGAAACAAACAAACAAAGGAAAAAGACGAGAAGAAGCGAACGGAGAAGGGAGAAGTAAGTACGAAAAGGCTGAGTCGTCTTTGTGTCCGTAATTCTCGTATTATTTCAAATTTTTCTCATATTTTCGGTGCTCACTGGTTATTCTTATAAACCAAACGTTACCCGGACGATAGATAGAAGACGGCGGTAGAAAAGAATGAGAATGAATTTTATCCGTGCACATGGAGCGAGATTACTCATCTGGGTGATCGAATAATCGACTACCGAAAGGATAGTTAGAACGGCGAAACCTTAGTAAATGGCGGGATTAATCGGAAAATCGCCAAGGATTATATCGTATACTTGGAACCATGAACAAAGAGTCTAATACGACGGATGAATCGGCAAAGGAAATAACGGTTGTTGACCGTGAACGTGATCCTCGTTTCTGTTCACGATCCGACGATGAATCAACTATTGGCACGATTATCTCTTTTCCATCGATTCGTTCCTCGAAATCCATCTAGCACGTGACTCTTCCTACGATTAAAGGGAAAGAACGCACGCCGCGATAACAAACTTATTCGTTTTTTTGGTAAGCAACTATATAATCTCGGACGCAGATAAGCGTCGAGAGAAAGAGAGACAGAGAGGGAGGGAGATTCTTGTCCTTACCTTGTACTTCATCCTTTGCTCCTCTTTTTTTCTTCGAATGAACTTTGTCTGAAACAGAGAACGGTCGGAAGACAAGTAGAATAAACTAGCGCAAGTTGAATTGCATCGCGTATTTTTATACGAAGCATATCGCGATAACGAATCTTTCGTTTCGAACTTTTGGCTTCGCAATTGGTCAATTCGAACATGATTCCACGGTGATTCGGTAACCTTTTTATCTCTCGCTTCTTTTCCCTTCTTGGTCCTTCCTTTTGATAAGCGAAGAGTGGTAAAGACGAGTAGGAAAATGTTACGCGCGAAGATTATACTACACGCGCGAAGAGTGTGTTGTTCTCCTTGGTTCGAAATCAGCCGTGGCTATTTTCCCGAGAATCTTTAATTCCGGTGAGATTCTACGGTTCACGGGGCACGCGCGTAAATTCTCGCAACACGCGAAACACGTGTTCGCGATTTAATCTCTACCATCCACCTCTCCATCGCTACGCGAAATCCTGTTTTTTAAAATCGCGTACATCATCGGTTGATGTACTGTACTGTACAAACTGTACGAAATCCTATGCTCACCTCTCGTTACGGCACGCCTCGTTATATCCCTTTATTCCATTTCACTTGGTATTCATCTCCGGGCATCACAGCCTATTAATTACCGTCGGTTTACGAGCGATCGTTGAAAATCGAAATCGAAGATGGACGGTCGTTTATCATAACCACTCTCCTTTCTTCTTCTCCTTCTTCTTCTTCTTCTTCTTCTTCTTCTTCTTCCACCTTCAGTTTCTCTTCGTTTAGTTCCGATTCCCAATTTCCCAAGGCTGCAACGATCGCCACGCTTATTTAACTTTCAAGCGTTAACACTCAGAGAAGAATGCGTCTTGAAACCAATAATAAACTAAACTGATGTTTCGGCTTACGAACCAGTAAATATAATCTTCGAATCCCCTACCACTTCCGCGCCACGAAACCATCGTCCAGGAACGGATTCTCACCGCTTCGAATCCGGCCGTGATCGATTCTCGATCATTCTAATATCTTTCTTTCCTTTTCTTTCGTCTCGCCGTGATGCACCGCCCTCCGTTTCTTCTCCATTTCTCCCCATTCCCACTTTACCTCTGAGAAATCGTTCGTTGAAATGGGTCGAGCGACAGAGGTCGAGAAATCGCGAACCAGGCGGAACGCTCGATTATCCACCAATCAAATCTTTATCCGTATCGTTCCAGCCACATTTTCCCCCTTACCTTTTCCCTTTCCTCTTCCTTTTCCTTTTCGTTGCGAATCTTCGATTGTACTAGGGTGTCGCGTGAACGCGTACATTCCTGCGATCGTGTAGCGCCACGCGTATCGACGTTTCATTAGAAATGTACGTCTATGTTTAAAGTAAGCACGTCTTAAAAAGTTGAAGATCCCGCTTGTTAACGTTAATGGACGATCGATAATCGACCATCGAACTAGTCGAATAGATAATCGAGACTAAACCGACCGGTAATCGAGGATTAATGCTCGTTATCGAATGCAAAACTAAACAAAGCCAGTGAGGACTTTGTTCCCCTACGAATCGTGCTACTCTCTTTTCCCTCCCCTCTCTTCCCCTCCCTTCCCCTCGTCTCACGCTTTCATAATGTTCTTTTCGAGTTCCCAATGACGGTTTATCTGCTCGATACGACTCGTCGCATGCTAATCCCTCCCCCGTTGGCTCTTCGTTCATCGTTCGATTCTTCTTTCCAACTCCGACGTGGACCCCCGATACCCCGCGATGACGGCGCGTCTCTACCAGCGTCCGTTAGGTTAGCTTCGCGAAAACATCCTTTTCCTTTCCTTCTTCCAAGTACATCGATTATCATTCTTTCGTTATACGAAACATAGAAATGCTTCTATCGCTATTACTGGATAATCATTTTCTAATCGCTTCGCGTAACAGATTCTGATAAATCGCCTCTCTGTATCTGCATAAAATATACGTATGCGTGTATAGACGCATAAACGCACGCGAACGCGCGCACCTGCCTTCTATACGTATACCAATCTACGCACACTATTCCAACCCGAGGATTATCGCGACGTTTATTCTGACGTTTATCACGGAAAAATGATTCTATTACGAAACGTTTACGATTAAGCGCAGTTGGTATTCCATCTGCGCGCTGCAACGAAAACAGATGACCGCGAATGGTTGATAGCGAGGCGCGCTAAGCACGTGAAACGAGATACATTCGTTCAAATAGTTATGTTATAATAGTACGTTTAATTCGCGTGGATTCGAAAATGCAAGGAGTAAAAGAAACGATGGTTCCGCCGATCCGTAGTTAGCTTTATTAAAAAATGTAAAACAAAGTAGTCCAGGTACAAAGACAGGAAACGATAAGGAACAGATGACTCGACGTTCCGAAGGATCGATTAACGATTAACTTTGTAACGTCGAATCGTTTCTAGGTATCGTGATATCTGCAGTAGGCTGTATCCTCTATCAACTCCTGAGGAATCAATTCCTCTGCTGGAGATTGATGCGACATCGTCATCGCGTGATTCTCTACTTCCTTCAATACTCTCAACAAATTTCCACCAACCAATTTCTTTATGTCCAACGCCGACCATCTTCTGTCTCTGGTCAATTCGGCCAATAGCAAAGGATAACCAGAAACATCCGGAAGTTCCACTGGCGGACTAAACACATTTGTAAAAGTATCGAGTGCTCATTGCGTGTTTTATTTCGAAATAATCTGTCATTTGTACGAAGGTTCGCGCTTACCTCGATATACCATCGTAGCCAGCTCCAAGACCCACGTGGTTAACACCAGCTATTCGCCTTATGTGATTGATATGAGCTGCAAACACAAATCTATTATACCTCTCGCGTATTCCTTCCTCCACCTTTTATTCCCTTCCTTCCTTTTTTCTTATCTTTTTTTTCTTTTCTCTTCTCTTCTTTCTTTCCTTTTTTCTTTTCTCCTCTCTTTTCCCCCTTTTTTCTTTCTCGTTTTCATGCAATCCGTTTCGGTCGATGCGACACTATTTTTAATAACATTTCTTAAATAGAATTCCACGCACGCGTACCTATCACGTCGAACATCGAAGCTTTATCACCGCAGCTTAAATGCGCACTGTCGAAGCTCACCATTACCAGACCGCCATTTACCGACTGAAACAAGGAAAAAGATACCCGATGATATGAACGTTGTTGCTTTTACGCGCACGCACGCGTACACACACGCACACACACCACGCATACCTTACCAACAAACATGCGATGACAAAAGGCAGGAGAAAAGAAAATATAAAATATATATATATATATATTCTTTTTTCTTTTCTCCTGCCTTTTGTCATCGCGTGTTTGTTGCAAAGCATCAACCGATGCGAATCGATCTGATTCGCGTTGTTTTCGACATGCAACGTAAAACCAACTTTCGAAATATACGTACATGAATATAAAATGATAAGAAAACAATCAGGGGTGGAAGAACGAAGAAGCAAATTAATCCACGTTGAAAGTCAATTCTCCTTTTATAAACAACTTCTCTTTCTCACCAAATTACGGAGTATGTCGTCCGGAACATTGTTGGACGAATTACAGAGAGCTCTGGCTGCGCTGTGAGAGAATATCACCGGTGCTTTACTCATGGTCAATGCGTCCCGCATGGTCCTTATCGAAACGTGTGACAAATCTACCAGCATCCCTAATCGATTCAACTCTTTTACCACCGCTTTGCCGAATATCGATAATCCATCGCTGTGGAAATCCAACGACGCTACCGAATTCGGATCTTCCACCGAGCATGAGTCTGCCCTGCGAACAAATCCCAATCATTCATCGTTGTAAACAAACGTACAGGCATCGATGCGTTAACCAACGCGATAACTCACCACGGGGTGTTGCATTTGTGCGTGAGAGTCATGTATCGTGCTCCTAGCCGATGGAAACTTCTCAGCACAGCCATCGACGTTCCGATACTGTGGCCACCCTCGATCCCTACCAAACTTCCGATCACCCCATCCTTATGCGCTTTCTCTAGCTGCTTGCTGCTCGTTACCATTCTTATTCTCTTCGGATATCTTAAAACCAGCCGACGTACAATGTCTATCTGTTCGAGGGTTAACTGTACGGCGTCGAGAAATTGTGCTTCGCAGGGAACGTACACCGACCAGAATTGCCCCCCGACGATCCCTTCCCGCAAACGTACTAAATCCGTTTGCCATCCAGAGCCCCAGCTTACGTTTCGCGACAAATCCTCGTCGAAAGGGAAATCTTTTAACTTTGTACTTCCTCGATGTTTCCGAAGATTCCACGCGAAATCGTTGTGCCTGGAAAATAATTATATCGCCTGCATCGAATCCATATCCAGTTTTAACGATAATCTCTTACCCGTCGATCAACGGTATTTCCGAGAGCATTCGTCGTACGACTTGAAGCCTGGCTTCCAACAAATGCGAGCTTCGTAGTTCCAAAGCCAAAGGTAATCCAACACCGGCGACCAGGGCACATCCGAGGAAAAAGAAACCGATCATCACTATCCATTTCCTCAACACGCTCCGTCCTGTGTAGCATAGCATCCACACATCTTCCTTTTACCTCGTTCTTTAGTCATCGACCAATACAGGCGTATTAATAAATAACCGGCAAACGGGCTAACAGCTCGTCGATCGAATATCATTCCCCTTGACTATCCGCTAATCCTTTCTACCCGATCCATCTCTCGCAGATTCTATCGTTAAATCATTCTTTCTTTCATCGTTCAAATAAATTACAGCCTCGGTTCCATTCCGTTCGATCATACCTACTCTCGCCGATACGAAATTAAAACAACGCAAATCAAATTATCAATTAATTAACAATTAACATTTTTCTTTTTTTCTCTTTCTTTTTTCTCTTCGTTCATTTCGTTTCAACTGTAAAAACCACCTATTTCTGCTAACGCGATTAATATCTACGTATATTAATAGATATACGTATAGAATAAATTAAATTATAAATTATACGCGTAAGAATTAAGGTAAGAATTATCTTAAGAATTATGTTTGAAAGATTACATTACCACGTTTACGCGTGTGGCTGGTTTACGTAATCAAATCTATAGAAACGAATTTGTTAACTTCGACACTTACTGCTTTCCCTCGGTGGTTCTTTGTTCTTATCCAAAGAAGTGGAAACACCGGAATCTTTTACATGATGTATCGCATCACCGTTAGGCAGTTTTCTCATTAGTTCAGGGGACGGTAATTGCAAGCAAGTCTGCAAAAGATAATGCTTTGCCTATCAGACAATTCGAACGATTCTCTTAAACCTCCCCTCGTATAATATTTACAATGTTCCGATAGATATCGACCAATCGATCTAACGGCAACTTCGTTCTTTATTGCGCGATATCAGGGTTATTCGCGTCGGTTATCACGCATTGTAGACGATCAGAACGGTACAATTTAATATCCTCAAACGTATCGATCGAAAATTCAGCGATGCTTAATCGCAGGCAAGCTAACGTATACGTATAAGAAGTAAACGATAAGATGAAGTAACTTCGTTTGATTACCTCTAATATATCCACATCTTTCCTCCTTGGCGGTGGAGACCGATAAACCATACCGTCTTTACTCACACCGTATAGCTCGAACATCTTTACCTTCTTGGTACGAGCGTTGAACGTTGACTCGCTACGCTGGCTATCGAGTTCTTTGCACCGCGAATACTAAAGGGGCGTCCTACTCTGTGAAATATCAACGCATGCGCGAACCCTCGTATCGATCCGACTCGAAAAACATTTTAAAATTCAGACAAATTCATTCGAGTCAACGTCTTCAGAGCCAACATGATAATCGATATAAATTAACAACAAACTGATCAATTAATCATAGAAACATAATAACTAGAGTTGTCATTTAAATGACGATACATTTTCGGCTACAACAGCGATGTACACTGTCAGCTTCAATTTATTTTACACACTCGCCTTTATATTTCCTTTTTATTTCCCTTATTTACTTTCTCTTCTCCGTTTCGTAATCTCACCCTTTCATTTTATATTGCTAAATTTCCTAAATATCATACGAAAACCTTATAAACCGTTTAAATAGACATCGGAAAATTCCGTGTCTCGCGCTTCTACGAACGCGCAGGAAATTACGAAGCACGCGTCGCTTCCAGGTTGCGCAGCAGGATATGCGTAAAAGCCGATTCTCACCGCTATATACCGCCATATTGTTTGCGGCAGTCGCGCACGTAATTGGTCTGTCTCGTACGTGATCTTGTGGGTTTTTCTCTTCTTCGATAAGCCCCATTGGGAAAGTTTGCAAACATTTCGCGAAAAAGCAACATGAAGAAAACCAAGGATGTATCAGACGAGGATGAATATTCCGCGGATGATCCAGAAGAAGTAGAAGGAGCTTCTGAAGAAGAGTGGACTCCCGAGGCCGGAGCCGAAGTAAGCCCACGCTACTAATACTTTCTTCCTCTTTACTACTCTCTCCGATATATTTTTCTTATCCTTTGATAAGAAACCTAATGCCTTCTTTTCCTCTTACGCATTCTACTAATTTCGTTGCACACGAAAACCTTTGTATGTCGTTTATCGCAAAAAAAAAAAAAATGCTTTGTCGGTTAGATAGTCACTCTTACTTTTCTTCCTTATAAATTTTTTATACAAATAATAACAATGAAAGCAAATGTTTCCGGCTAAGAGATTATTCATACGCTTATATCTTTCTGTTAATTTCATAATATTCGTTATTGTCAGAAAATTTTTAATCAATCAATCCCCATGTCTAGATAACGAGAAAATACAAGTTCAGTCGGTTATGTGTAGTAGTGATGTGTCGTAGCGTGTCAAACACGCTACCCGATATGTATGGTCTATCTTCAAAATATATTGCTCTTAACAAAATGCCTCGCTAAATGTGCATTTTACCGGGAAATGAGTCTCAATTCTTAATATAAATAAAATGCGCGCCGTTATATTTTATTTTTTATTATATACTTGCGATATCGCTTATCCTTGGAAATACTATTACAGTCGACGAGAAATCATTGCCGGCCGGTTTATGACGCCGGTCAATATATATCTCAAAACAGAACAACTCTATGCTTCGTACAGTCCTTATATTTTCGCTATGCATTTTAAATTTTTCTCTTCGATTTTTTCTTCAATTTTTTTTTTTAATTTTACACTTTAATTTTACGCTTTAATACAAAGGTATTGTTATTTGTTTTCATTTTCGACAATTACTTTCACTATACTATACTTATATATAATAATTATTGCTATAAATAAAATAGGAAACATGCTATATGTATAAATATGTGTAATTCTTCTAGTTAATATCCACAAATGCGATGTAGCCTTTGAATTTCCATTATTTTGTTAATCCTTAGAGCGGTGCCAAAAAAAGGCCACAAAGAGAGGCTGCTAAAAAGCGACAACACTCGGAAGAAGAGGAAGATGAGGAAGAAGAAGAAGATGAGGAAGAAGATGACGAAGAGGATGAGGAATCTGATTCAGACACAGGAAAGAAACCTAAAAGAAAAAGGCGGTCTAAGAAAGATGAAGACGAAAAAGAAGACGAAGATGAAGATTCTGATGATAATAGCTTTAACGAATCATCAGGAGAAACGCCAAAAGATTTTACTGTGAGTTGTTCATGGAATTTTCAATGTTTGTCTTTTCGTCGTAACAAGAGTACAGTCTTAATTGCATCCATTGTTGCAGTCTGGTGCATTCGTTGTTGCAAAAGCTGATATCGGTGGGAATACGGATCCAACATTGTGGAGGATAGACGGGAAAGCATTACTACAAAAATTTTTACCCTTCAAAGAGGATGGAAAGACATTGTATAAAAGTACATCGACGGTAGGCCTTTCGATGGAATTATTAATTTTATTACTGGATCTACACAACTCTTTTCTATTTTATTCTTAATAAGTATTACGGTTTTTATAGTATTCCGGATGGTCAGTAAATAATAAAGATAAATATTTGGCTGCACAAGTTACTTTCAAAGTGCAAAGTAGAACTGAAACAATTGTTGAACTTCGTCTCGATCAACAGCAGCAGGAAGTTGTAAAGTATGCTTTCTTCTATTATCTTTTCTTCTTTTCCTACTTCTTTTTTCTATTCGTATACTATCGTTTCATCCTAATCATAGAATAATGCTCGGTAATAATTGCTCTCTTCTCTTATTATTCTTTTTTCAGAGAAGAAAAAGAAGACTAAATATAGATCATGTTTGATCATATTTGTTTATATACATTTTAAGGTATGCTAAGGAAGAATACATCTACATTCACAGGTACACATCAACATTACACAGACATATTACATAAATACATGGATGCAGTTTACAAAATGATATTCTAGCAGATTCGTGTTTAAAAATAAGATTGAGTGGACCATGGATCTCAGTTCTTTACTAAAGGTAGCTTTATGTATAATTGATAATTCTATAAAACACTTATATCTGTTTCAATTAACAATCAAGCTATCTAAAAATCTGTAACATTAATTGTTTCCTTAAAAGATACGATATCCACTCATATTATGTGTTTTATAAATTTGACTAAAGTCTAAAATCTCTTAATTTGACTGCATGTTACTTTTAAAATGCTATCGTATTATTTCCGTTACATTTAATGATAATATTGATATAAAAATATTCGCATAGTATTGATTGTAATATTCATTTGATCCTCTGTTGCACTTAACAATTTGATGTCCAGTTATAAGAATACCTTCAGTAATTAGATTTCCATGTTATGTTTAGTCGTTGAAATACAAAAAGATAGATATAGAAAATGAATCACAGTGTCAGTTACCGTTGTGGTCTTACGTTCCTATTGTCGTATAAATTGATTGGAAAAATCATATTGTTTTGTTTTGTCTTTTTTTTTCTTTTTGTTTATTTTCTTTTTCCTCCTTTCTCTATTTTAATCTCAAAGTTTTCATGGCTATAAATATTGTGTATAATGAATTTATGTTAGTAGCAACAGTGTGAATAAGAAATTAATTGTGACTGTACTGTCATCAATCATGCTCGGTGGTATGTCATGTTCGATCTAGCTTTATAGATAAAAATTGTGTTTCACATACATGAAAAAAGGAGAAAAAGAACGCGCGCGCGAGAGAGAGAGAGAGAGAGAAAGAGAGAGAGAGAGAGCGCGAGAGCGAGCGAGAGAAAGTAAAAATTAATCGTGTCAAATATTTATTCAATATTCCTATATTATTTGTACATTTCATATTTTCTACAAAGCTCCTGTCCTGTTTGTATAATTTGTACACATCAAATTTATTGGAATGTAGACACATGATATGGAATATAACTTTCGTTACAAGTTTAACGATTTAAACATTAAATAATACATTGAATAAAACTAAATACGTGTGTATGTGTGTGTGTATATATATACATATATACATATATTTCTTTTTTTTTATATTATTTATATGTACACACGTATATACATGAGAACCCTGTTGTAACTTCCATTTTAATTTGTACTTTAAATGTTTTAATTAATAATACGTAAATATAATTTTTGTAATTATGTCTAACTTAATTACAAAAGCTATGTGCTAAAATGTAGTTAATGTTAGCAAAAAATCCCCAATAAAGCTACGTTTAATTTGTATTAAGAGCAACTTACAATACGTGCGCGCGCACGCGTGTGTGTGTGTATGCTGTATGTATGTATATATATATATGTGTGTATATATTATATATACATATATATATAAAACAATATTTGAGAATGAAAGCTAATTAATGAATTTATAAAATTATGATTCTATAAAAATAATCATTCATAATAACTTTTTTTTCATTATATACAAAATTTTAAAAGCCTTAAGCTCTTAAGAATATATTATATATTGGTGATTGAACAAACATACGTATATTTAAATACGAAGAAATGTTTAAACAAAGATAAATTTAAATAGTGCATAAGAATAGAACAGAGAATAACCGTGTTCCTTTNGAATATAATAGTAACTTTTATTTATAAATCATGAATTATTTCAAAATTAATTTACATAAAGAAAATATGTTAAACATACATTTGTCAGAATTTAAGGAATGTTTACTTTTTAATTTCTGAATCGAGGATAGTTTTATTTATTTATTATTATTATTATTATTATTATCATTACTACTACTACTACTACTACCACTACTACTGCTACTGCTACTACTATTACTGCTACTACACTATTGCTGCTCCTGCTACTATTATTACTAATTATTTTTATCATTCACTTTTTTTATGAGAGTCAAAATACGTTGTTAACGCAAAAATGTATGAATCTAGAATTTCAAATTTTTTTTACTATTTACTGCAAAAATCCATTGTTTACGGTTGGTACAATTAATGAAATGTCAAGTATGAAATGAAGAATCGCTAAAAATTATTTCAATCGTCATTATTGCGA
The DNA here is from genome assembly GCA_002201625.1 of Euglossa dilemma. Taxonomy (NCBI): domain Eukaryota; kingdom Metazoa; phylum Arthropoda; class Insecta; order Hymenoptera; family Apidae; genus Euglossa; species Euglossa dilemma. Next base: position 239,189 of record NIJG01000025.1, on the reverse strand, counting down.
TATAATGTATACATGTACATTATGTATGATTGAACGATAGAATACTTTATATATTGACATGAAATTAAGCTAAAAAACATTAAAGAAACATATAGCGTGTTTTAAGGATAGCAACGAGAATAATAACGCAATAGCAATAATTTTCAAACATACTAAAACATTGAAATTATTTCATAGCAATGAAACCAACCATATACGTTATCTGTAAATATATGAGATAAACGGACATTAGATTATCCATAATATTTACTAAGAAATAAAAATTTTTAATTATAACAAAATATTTACATCTTTATTTCAAATTGACAACAAAAGAAAATATAATTATTTTGAACAAAAATGCATTTTTACAGCATTGATATCTTTAATGATATACTTATTATCTCTTGTGATAATTTTGTGAATCACTTTTCTTAGATATAGTATGATGCTTCAAAGATACATTCAAAAGTACTATTTGTCCAAAGCACACAAAGTAATTTTGAAAACACATAGTCGATATTAATTAAAGACTATTAACAATTTGTTCTAACATCATATATTAGGTAGAATAGCATTTTCTCATTTCTAATGTAATTTACGTTAAAAACCAGGTTCTAACCGCACGGACAATACACTGCTCAACATTTCTCGAATTTCTGCCATTTCTTTCCTACTTTTTGTTACCATGTTTTCCAAATTTTTATTTTCTTGAATAATTTTTTCCATTTTCTTCCAATATTTCTTAGTACCAGAATGACAACAACAAGTTGACCTTTCTTCTTCATCTATGTACATTTGCCCTACTGACTGAATATCTTCGATACAGCATTCATTATTATCTTGTTTTTCTTTAATCAAATTATCGTCTGTTGGTCCTATACAGTTATGTGTTTCTTTGGGAAACGTCTGTGAACATTTTGTTACATTATACTTTTTAGTTCCATTATCTATCCTTGTTGTTTCATTAACATTTACAATCAATTTTGCGGAAACGTTACTATTCGTGCAAACATCGCGTAAATTTTTATTTGTGTTACATACCAATTCTTTGCATTGTGCTGTATCAGACTTACAGAAATTTAAACTGCAGTAATTTATCGCATCTACATCGCTTATTCTACTCTGACGCTTCAAAGTCTTTCTTTTTCGAGCTAAAATAGTATCGTTACTGTATTCGGTAGTTTGCACAAAACCATCACTGTGTCTTCGTTTATTTACCGCTGATAAAATTTGTCCGTCTTTCGTACCACAGAATCCGTCACTAGCTCTTCGAGTGTCAGATACATTTGTTAAAATTGCATTTTGTGAAATGTCTTCGTAATCGATACATCTGTGCAATATTTCATTTTTCTCGTATAAATTTTCTTTAACCGCTTGCATCGATACATTAACATCAGTATCATTAAGTTCCGTGCTATTGTCAAAAGATAATCGCTTTGGTAATACTTTTCTTATTCCCTCGATACATACTTGCTCAGCTATTTTATCATCGTTATCTGCTAAATTATTAAATACTTCTGAATTCTTTGTAATGTTCGAATCGTTGCTTGGAGTACCTTCGAATGACCTTTTTACGTTAGACGGATCGATTTCGATTAGGTCACCATCGTGTCCAAACGCAAATGACTTTTGTCCTACAAGTATTTAATGTTCAATGTTCGATGTTCGATGTTCAACATTACATTTCCCGAAAGTATAATAGACGAGTCTGTTCGAAAAGTATTTAACAAATGAACAGATGGAACATAATTCTTACCGATAATCATACGTTTATTACGCATGTCGGGGCTTTTTGAACGTGGTTGTTCCAAAAATTGTCTACTATCAGGAGACAGCACAGAAAGAGTACCACTGCAGTGTAATGGGCTGTATTGATCATACGAATTGTATATTGCATATGGATCATGTTCATGACTTTCATGCTCTCGTAAACGTTGCATAATCTTTTGTACGATCTCCGATGGTGCTACGTACGGTGAGCCTTTCACATAGGAAAAAAAAATGATTTCAAATCTCTTAGCAAAGAAATATTGTCGTTACATGCTAACAACAAATAAACATAATATTAGAATTATCTGTAAACAAAAACAACAACAATCTATGAAAATATATAGTGTGTAAATTATAAAAAAAAATATGTAATTTTATTTTCATGAATGAACATCCTACAACTTAAAAATATTTAATGATATTTAATGAATTTGTTACATTTAATTAGTTTTTACTACTATACTTCACGAAAATAATTACAACCACTTTATTTATGACACAAAAGCAGCTCATATCTGACATTAAATATTTTCACAAACATAATAAATGTTTCATGCAAGTTCTATTTATTCGTTATTTATAATGAAAATCGAAATATTTAAAAAGAACAAATTATATATGTATATATTCATAAGCATAGATAATTAAGCACAGTAAGAAAACGAACAAAACAATTCTCTCTGTTCTTTTTTCTTTTTCCCTGTCTACTACAAATTAAAACTTCAAACGCTTTAAAATCAAGAAAAATTTGGAAATCCTAACTGTCATGAGACTTACAAAATTAATTGGTCCAGAATGTCTGCGATGCGGGTAAAGTCTAGACACAAATATAGTGTCATCACTTCCTATAACATTACTATTTGTATAATACAGATTTATTTGTAATTTATAATAATTTATCTACAACATTCAATTTATATCTTTATGTCAACTGTTGCAAATTAAAGTGTAAAAACTTTTAAATTATATTTTATTCCTTATTTCAATGTTCTACTGCATATTTATCGTATTTATTAATTTTTATATATATATATATATATATATATATATCTCACCTGTCAAACCTCTGTATCCTAAAGATACAGAATCAAAAGATTCGCTAGTTTCTTGCTGTTGCTTCATAAAATCATTAATGGCTATACCCTTCAACTTTGATGGCTGCAGAAATCTTTTTGGTATGCGAGAAAAGGAACCATTTTCTTGCGGACTACTTGAACAACCACCAAATCCAAGACCAAGTAAAATTGCTTCTGGATCTGCTTTTCTTAATTCTAATAAGCTTTCCACGCTGCTACAATGACTGCTGTCAGATTGTAAGCTTGGATCTCGAACCAATTTATGAGTTAATGAACTGTATGAAATATAAAAATATAATTACATATACATTAATATTCCTCACAGTAAAATCATAAAATATTGCTTATTTGTTTTTTTTTTTTTTTTTCTTTCTTTCTTTTCTTTCTTTTTGTTTCTTTTTTCTTGTATTGTGATACCTAGGTAAGCTTGTCGTATTAATCGGTGTTGTATTAGGAACATTAATAGGTGCAGACACAGTCATAGTTATCTGTTTTGATCCTATAGAATATGGAATGTCCTTAGGCTCTGTCGAGGCCAATGGAATACTACATTTTTTGTTTGATTCTCCTTGATTTTCATTTTTTGTTGAAAAATTGGATTTTATCGGTGATGGTATTGAGTCTATCCATTGTTGTACAGGTCCAGTTTGACGTCTCATCTCCCAAATTCCACGTAACCAATCTGTTAACTTTACAATTGTTTCTTTCCTTGTGTTTTCTTGTAAAATACAATCAATAATCATTAAACAATTCATAAAATATAATAATATTTATAATAAATTAATGCATAATATATTTAACTGTCATTTATAAATTATAAGAAAATGTAAATAGTCTGCTGCATACTTATAATATCTTAGCAATATCCATATGTTATGTAGTAGTGATATGAAAAAAATTTACTAAAAATATTCTAAATCCTAATTTTAGAATTAATAATAATTGACACATTTAAACATTGTATATGCACACGAAAGCATTATAAAATAACAAACGATTTATTTTCTTCAATAAAATACCTGGATCCATGTCCTTTAAGCGGCGTGAACAGTATAAATATTAATATGGAATAAAAAGCTAGAAATATTCAATTGTACAAATACGCATTAACCAGTTACTGTTTTTATATACGATTGCGAAATAATAATTTTAATAACGCGTATCGATAAAAATATAAAAATTAACATGTAAAATGGTACGAATCAATACCCACCTTGAATTTAAGAGTAATGTAAGATTGAATTAGACATTTCCATTCGAATCAAATTGTCTTTAAACGCATGTTTAAAGAATACCTAATTCAATGAACGATTTGTGTTCCGCGGAGTGATTGAGAACAGAACAGCCACTTGTTATCCACTCTAACAGTGTCCCAGGGCCGTCTGAATATAGTGGTACTTTAATAAAGTCTCACATGTACACATAATTAATTACAATATTCTTAACTTTCTGACTTTTGTTAAACAATAATTGTATATGTACTTAATTCAATATGTATGATGATAAATGATAGATGAATATTTGATTGAAAATATGTACGAACATATTGGTAAATGGAAAAATATTGTAAATGAAATATTTCAGGATAAACAACTGCTATTCGTTATTAGGAAAGTTTGTATGATATAATATTATTACGTTAAAGTATTTTTATACGTCATAAAATATAGTATTTCGTTGACTCTAAATTTATATACCCACGCGCATGCACGCACGTGTGTTCTTTCAGCATATATTTATCGACGACTTTTGAATACATTGGAGTGATAAGTAACCTTCAAATTGAGAAAATCTGTTTCACGTGTCTATATGTTTTTACGGAACGTTATATTAAGAAGGATTTTCCAACTTTATAAATGTCGTCCCACGGAAAGAAAAATAAAAAACGAATACTAACGAGGCGACCTCGACACGTAATTGGTAAAGAAGAAAGATATCGTCAAGAAAGGGATAAATCGGATAAGGAGGATGAAGTATCAGGTTAGAATGAAATGTTTGGTTATATAGGGTTTTATAGGGAACTTGGAAATAGATTCGTTCGTTTAAATTTCTAGAAAAAGAAGAAAAGTGGGCCCCTTCTTTCCCTGTCGCTATGTGGGACCTCGAACATTGCGATCCGAAAAAGTGTTCTGGTAGAAAATTGGTTAGACATGGTTTAGTGAAAATATTAAGGTTAGGAGCACGATTCTCCGGATTAGTTCTTACTCCAATTGGTCAAAAGGTATGGAATACCTTTGATAAAATACATAAAATAGATTCGTTTCTGATATCCCAAATTGAAATATCATGTTGTAGTGTGTAAGTCCAACAGATCGAGATATCGTACAAAATTATGGTTGTGCAGTCGTCGATTGTAGTTGGGCACGTTTGGAAGATACTCCATTTAGTAGAATGAGAACTCCCAATCCTCGTCTTTTACCGTTTCTAGTTGCTGCGAATCCAATAAATTATGGCAAACCTTGTCAGTTAAGTTGCGTAGAAGCTATAGCTGCTACTTTAATTATAACAGGTTTTCCCGAAGAAGCGAAATTTTACCTTGGCAAATTTTCCTGGGGCCACTCGTTTTTAGAATTAAACGAGGAATTATTAAATAAATATTCACTTTGTACAAGTGCGGAAGAAATTATATCAACGCAAGAAAAATTTCTTATAGACGCGAAAGAAGAGAAATTGAATAGACATGGTAATTTTCGTAATATTTTCTTTTTTATCGTTGATTCATTATTTCTTCTTAATATAGCATTATGGACGTTACGTTATTATCGGTAAATTATTACTAATGTTTATACGTTGTGCTTTTCCGATAGTAGTTCCAGATTTCCCACCAACAGACTCAGAAACAGAGGGAGAAGAAGGAGAAGGAGAAGAAGAAGAAGAAGAAGAAGAAGAAGACGAAGAAGAAGAAGATGGTGAAGGGAAAGGAAAAGAGGAGGGAGAAGAAGGAAAATCAATGTCCATAAATATTATTTCTGAAGTAAACGAGCAAGTAAAGAATATGAACATAATATAAACATGATTCATATACGTTGGTATATAATTTTCTTGTACGATCGAAACATATCCATTGCGATATACGTTTGTATAATTTTATTTTTGCAGATAGTTAATAATAATAAAAAAAAAAAAAGAGTAACCGATAGTTTCGTTGTAATTGATAAGACTAATGTATACAAAGGAAAAGTAAATTATTATGTGAAATTAGTACTATTATGCGATAATTTAATCTTTCGAATCGCATAATATCTGAATACCGCGCTTCTTTGGAAGAAAGTTCAGGGCGCATGCGTGAGATAAAAATTTTAAGATGGCGGAGCGTGTGCTGAGAGTGCATGTCAGTTGCACAGCTGATACGAAAGTGACGTCAGTAAAACAAAGCCATGCGCGGTCGATCGTAGCCGCGAAGTAAACCGAACAGACCGAATTGTCTTACGAGCAAACATTGAACGTCCGTGGAACAGTGAGGTGTGTTCGTAATATAATTTAATCGTTGGGCGAAGAATCGCTCGTGGTTTGCATACGCGAGTAGAGTAACCGTCCTGTGCGATTACCTTGCGAGCGATGCCGTTCATATCAAAGGATTGGCGCAGCCCTGGCGAAGAATGGGTGAAAACCGTGGAGGGTTGGGAAAAGAAAAAAATTCTCGAGTGCGCTAACAATAAAACACTTTCTCTCTTACTTCGGTAAGTAACGTCATTAATAATTCTTGTTTTTTTCTCCATTCATGCATTTCCAACGTTATTCTTTGTTTAATAAAATAACAGGAAAGACGTACGACCAATCATTTCTCAGATATTTCATCTGTCTCACAGCTGTTACATCGATCGAATGACAGTTCTTGGTTTGTTTATCGTTGCGAACTCGTCTATTATTCGTTACATCTACCGTTAGGTAAACATTTAACAACAGATTAACGCGAACGAAATTAATAAAAAACACAGAATAATTTGGTAGTATGAAAACCGATTTTTTATCAATTTAAAAATTTTCTAAGAAACATTTACATGTCGCATATTTAATACATATTAGCTGTCGTGAATACTTTTCTAATTATATGTAACGGAATCGAGGGAATTACGAACTACGCTTTCATATCTGATAGTAGCTTTCTATATAACATTTTGTTGCGCGTGGCTGACTTCTATTTAATATCATTTCCAACCATTTACGTTTCGAAAGCGATTTGTATCGATTTAGTGTGTTCGTGATAAATGCCGTCTTAACATCAAGCGAATATAAAAGAAACAGCCAAATTCTTGAACTCGGTATGGAAGTTTCTAAGTTGTTTTGTTCGTTTTATTAAACTTCTTAGTACAAACGTAGTGCTAAAAATAGTCTATCCGTGTTGTTCTTTGTCGCGTATTCTTGCTTCATTCCAAAACGGTACAATTTTTCTGACGAGGGAAAACAAGTTTGGTTTTTTTCTAAAGCCCTCTCGATTGTTTGTAACNACACACGTATTTACATTCGCGTGTGTATGTGGTTAATACATAGATACGTGAAACTTAGAATGTCTTCCGTTTAACTCGATACTTGGGACAAGTTTGATCGGATTGTTACATTTGATCGCGGTGTCAAGTACTTGCTATTAGCGTTAGAAGACCGTGAAAGCTCGTGTCAAAAGGCAAAGTGTAAGCGAGAGAAAAAGAGAGAGAGAGAGAGAGAGAGAGCGAGTTACACTTTGGCGCGCTTCACAGAAGAAGCAGATTGCGTTTGTTAAACAATTTAACGTGGAAAATCTTGACTTTTTCTTCTGAATCGCGCATGATGAATGTTCATCGCGAATCACGGTTGCCCGAACAATGATTTACAATGACTAGAAAAGGACCGAGAGAAATTAGTATTTTGCCATCGTTGTCACAAATATACCGAGGTAGTAATAGTTACAGGAAGAAATTTGGGAAATTGCAAAGGATAAAATATCGATAGAACTGAGAGCTGTCGTTGGTGGTTGTGTCGAAGTAGGTCGTGACCTAGCTAACACGATTCGTAACAATTCTGCAAATCTTTCGCATCGTCGAGTCCTTCCGATACATTCGTTTTGCAACTTTCTCACCAATAGCTCGTATCTGATAAATATTCTAACGTAGGGGAGCTGTGTCTATTATTTGAATATCGAGAGATATCGAAAAATAGATACGGAGAAAAGAGAAAGGAAATTCGTATAGCTGGAAATAAATCGTTTTACTCGGTTTTCTATAGTTTCGTCGATTAGCCATTGGTTACAATCACATGCATACGTACGCACACGCACGTGCAAGCACATACGCAATAACAGAGCAACCGCTTCGATATTTCTTGAGAATCCTCCACGCGTTAAACGTTCTTTGTTGCTACGTAAGTTGAAAGAGCTGGTAAATTCCTTACGACGCGTATAAACGGAGTTAATTACGATAGGAACTTTAGATTTTTCTCGTCTAACCAAGAAAGAACGGCATAGGTAAAACCGTTCGCATTGGTTTTACAAACGAAGTATCACCGACGGTTATATAATAACGTTACGGATTAATGGCGCAGGGTTTCTCCTCCCGCGTCGCGTAAGCACATTACCGCAAGGTCTCTCTCCATCATCCTGTATCATCGCAATTCCAAGACTTGCTCGTTTCACCTAGCTCCTCTCCGCCGTTTCAAATAACGGTATATTACTCGTTCAAAGGGTTAGCTTTGGATACTTCGTAGCAACCAATTTCTCTCTCTCTCTCTCTCTCTCTCTCTCTCTCTCTCTCTCTCTCTCTCTCTCTCTCTCTCTCTCTCTCACGTACACGATAATTCGAGTAAAACCGTCCACCCTGATATCGTTGCTTGTACTACGTGGGTGGTTTGTGTACAACAACGAAGGAAACGCATTGCGTTTTTCGTTCGAGACAGGCTTTAACCCGAAACCGAGTTTCAATTAAACTTGTTGACAAAAAATTGCCCTTTCTTTATTCCTTTTCCTCTTTCTACTACCCCTTCGCCCTTTATAGAACTTTATATGTACGAATGCGAGAGATGATACTTAAACGACAAAGCGAGGATGATAACGCGTGATCCCGACCGCAGGAGTGGCCAATTCGATTGGTCTCATAAGTCGGTAGCGTTAGAGGAGATAACAGTTGTATTATCGTTTGGTTTTATTTTTTACAGCGGCGATAAGGATGGGCTTGACAAGAAGGAGAAGGATAAAAAGAAAGGTGAGCAGTATGTTTTCCGATGCAACTGAAATTACCGATTCGCGCATTTTTCACGTTCCTCTTGCCATTTTATTGTATATATCGCGCACGATTGAAAGGATAAAGACCGGAACGTTAGCGGAGGGCACGGGCAGGGGAATTTGTATTTTTCTTCGGTTAACTTTGTCTTTCCGTGTATAATTTTAGAAAACGCCGTCCAGCCGCATTGCCGCATCACGCTGAAATGTACCCGTGAGGTGAGTGACTCGTTCCATCCCATGCTTATATTTAACCTTTAGCCTCATGAAAGGGGGAAGAAATTCGGTATTCGGTCCGATAAGAAAGAAAGAATCAGTGGAAAATAGGGTCGGGAAAAAGAGGAGAAGGAAGAGACGTGTAAGAGTAAGATGAAATTGAACGGAGGAAGAAGAGAAAAGGAGATGGGAAAGAAGAAAGGAAGGAAGGAAGGAAGGGAAGAAGGAAAGAAGGAAGGAAGAAAGAAAGGAAGGATGGAAGGAAGGAAGGAAGGAAAGAAGAAAAATAGAGCTATCGGAAAGGATATTTGTTGTTAGGGCGTTAAATGAGGGCTAGTGCGTGTGCCCACCATATGCAGACACGATTAAACGGAGAAAGGAAAAACCATGGCTACGCGTGTCTCTTTAAATTCGTAGATCGCCGGTTTCAACGGTTTAAGCGATGCACTGAAAAGGCTGGACTTTTTATCCGCGGTACACGATTGCCGGCGTTTCAATTACATTGTGCGATTGTTGGATCTTCTGGTCAGTCACAGGATGGGCGGTCTCAGCGGATGCGCTCAACGAGTTCTCTTCAATATGTTGGAAGAAGTGGCGTTAGAAGGTAAAAACATACTTTCGATAATAACCAAGTCGATCGAGTTTACGTGTTTTGTTTTATATCTCACGGTATCCTCGACAGTGTCGTTATCGCAGCAACAAACCGGAAAACTACGCCGGTTAATCGAAAGAGTACGAGCCTTTAGCACGGGTTGTTGTTGGGGCGGTAGACCATTGGGTTCGGTAGTTTTGTGGGAGAAACACAAAGCTGCCCTAGAGAGAATATTGCAAATTGCCTCTTCGATCACTATAACTCAGGTAGGAAAGCGGCGGGGTAGTTAGGGCAAAGCGTGACAAACTGTCGTCCGGTCTTTGTTGTTGTTGTTATTTGGATTTTAGCCGGACGAGGAGCAGCAGCCACAGTGGTCGGATTTACCGGCCGAGTGCCGCCGGGAGGTTCTTCTTCGCCTAAGTGATCCACGAGATATCGAGGCGTCCTCAGAGGCTTGTGAACATCTAGCTATTCTCGCGCAGGAACAAAGAATCTGGCGGGAGCTTGCCCAGTATCATTTCACACCCCAGCAAATAGCCTCTACTAGACAACGCAATCCTGGAAAAGACTGGAAGACTATATTCACTATTGCACGAAGGTACAACGTACGCGCATACGCACAAACTGTGTATATATATATATAAAGCGACAAGCTTCTGATTCGCTTCGGATCTGTATCGGCTGATGGTCTATCCACAAAACAAATCGATGCAACTAACTCGTTTATAGGTCGTTTGGTTTGCGAGAGGAATACGCAGAGATAATTCACTTGTGCCGGAATTGTCGCTGTCTGTTTTGGCGATCGCTCGGACATCCCTGTATCGCCGATCAAGACCCAGCCTTTCAGGAGAAATTGGCAGACGTGGATCGAGCATCCCTTCATGTTCCAATTCCTCCCCAAACTTTCCTTAAATTCTTTTCCCTATGAAACAAACACACGAACAGAGAACAGAGAAAGGGAAACAAGGGATCTACGCTTCTACTTTTTTAGCTTTCACTGGCAAAGGAACAAGCGATGTTACGAAAGGTATGCATGCGAATTGGTACAACGTACAACATCCATCATTTGTTTCCTTTGTCTTATCTTCTCTTCGATAAACGCATACGTCCTCCTTGCTGAAATAGCTCTTCGACGTTCTGCCTGATCGGCACTCGTTACTCTCCTCCAAGGGCCAACAATTTTCTTATTCCACTCTTCTTCGTTTCACCAGTCGAAGAATTTATTTAATCTATATTCGAATATTCAATTCGATAATCCTTACGTATATTACGCTGATTAAATACGTATATAAATGCACATTGATTTCGTCGATCAAGTTTTCGTGGCAGACACACGACGATAGTCGTTACGACGCCGTTTACTTATTCAAACATCGCTTACTTACTCAAAGTACATTTATGCTGTATGCGCGTGTGTAGAATTTATTTTGCAACGGCATTGTTCCTTGCAACAAGGTTGCATTGCCGTTTGGTGGCAGCTTTATCGCTATTTTCTTTATTCCTCGATAAATCTTTTCATTCGTTTACAGAGCGATATTTATTTTCTAATTATTTCACCGATACTGTTTATTACCGATATCGTCTATATTCCTTATGCGTCTTTCTTTCGTAAATCATCGCGGTCGTCGTAATCATCCTAATCATTGTAGAACAGGAATTGACATCCCATAATAGATTGACAATATTTGTTTCTTGGTGTTAGCTTTCGGTGTCGAATATTTTACAATCATCGATGTATCGACCACTTTCCTTTTCGGTATCGTTCGTTACTTTTACAAACGACATTTCAATTACTTTTTCAACATTCAATTTCAACGTTATACTTGAGAATTCATATTTTACTAATTCCAAGTGTTCGTTATAGCCGAGTCTTCAATTAAAGATTGCTGCAATGATCAGAATAAATGGTAATCGTTTTTTTCTACCATCAGAAGAATATGCTGGATAAGGTTTCTTACTTTAAATTCTTAATTTAAACTTCTCATTTTTTATAAAATTCCCTCTGTCGGACGTGATCTATCATCTATCGTTATCGTTATCGAGATGGCACTACTTCCTGATCTTACTAATTATCGTCGTTTCACTCGGCTAACATAAAGATGATAGTGTTGTTAGCTATACGTATTTATTTCTATAGCTTGATCTTGATATACTATAAAATGATAAACTACAGAATCAAATACGTCTTTGATACCTAAATATCATACGCGTAGTAATATCTACAAGAATGGATTGATTTTTAATACGCTAACGATCATTGTCATTTACGTTTAGTATTCACCTGTAAAACCTTTCTTTTTCATCACCAATGACAATCCGATTAAGAAATTGTGGATAACAGTGTTTTCTCGATCTTTGCGATCATCTAAAAATGCTCGTTCGCAAAGTGCAATTCGTTACTTCGATTTATACGTAATTCATTTTGCAAGACTCGATGCCATCTCGATTTATTTTAAATATAGATGTACAGTGCCACTGCCAAAATCCAGTTTTTCTGTTATTTCTTCTTTGACTTAGAGGCGGGATCCTTACTTCGATTAAAGCTTTTCATGCCTCATCGTCGAATATTACCCGTCCAACTGATCTTGGATCATTAACATCAAATGTTCTATCTACGAGAAAAAGATATCGGTCTAAGTAATCCATTTATATTCAAACTACGAATGTAATATTTTTTCAAAGGTATATAGGGAAAGTTTGTTCGATACATTACCTAAATATGATTCGCACCTGTCATTTAAGGTAAGATAGTAACCGACATTACTTATGAGATGGATCACCTACTGTGATTAAAATTTTTATTCTTCAAACTAAACATGTTAGAGACACGTTGCTTGAAACTGCTGCGAGTTTACATCGGATTATTTAACATTTCCTTCCTTCTTTAAGGAAGGGGAAATGGGATGTCAATATGTTGGTTGTAACAAATACGGCTATTTCCATTACTTGGTATGCATTTATTATAGACGTTCATTTAACTCTATTATTGTCAAATTTTTAGATGTTTCATCGATATATGAATATTGTAATTAATCGAGCGATTAATTTGGAATGCTGAAAATCATACTGCCAAAATCGATACTGCTGCATTTACCCAAAACGATGCCTTTTTTCGGTGTACACGTTAGATTTCTTTTGATACTACGTTACTTCTCTTTATACGATACAATTGCGTTGCTATACCTACACATGTATGTAAATCTTTCTAAGGTAGAAGCATTGCAAAGTATGTATATATTCTTTGGCAAACGAGAATACAACACGAGAAATGCGCTTTTTACTCTAATATTCTAGTAAATCGTTGAAATTTTTTTTATCCATTTCTGTAATTTTTTATCCTTACGCGACAACTTTCTTTACCCAAATGACGATGTAAAGCAGTGTTGTGCCAAATGCTTTGAAATAAAAGATTTATTTCTGTATATATTTGTGTTATATTTGTTTGTACATAGATGATATGTGTATATGTGTACATGGACATTAGTATGTGTATATATGTATAAAGAATAAAATTTAAGCATAGAACTAGATTAAAAATATATACTTCTTTGTAATTTTATCCTACCAATTATATACATGTTAACAAAACTACGAAAATTATGTTTATTTGTAATTTTCTTAACACACCAATTGCTTTCTACCACATAATCCTGTTCTCTCTTTTAGTAGAATAGAATGAAGGATTCTTAGAATTATACAGATATTTCAATTGCTACTTTACTTTTTCAAATCTTCTCGAATTAACATATATTATTAATACCAGTATCATACACCGATGTATGATACTTATAATAAATTTATTTATATGCTCGTGACGCATAATCTATGATTCTTACATGTACTTACATGTGCATACATGTGTTTCTGAATAAATACGCAAAGCATGGTATTTTTTCATAAATTATATAAAAATCACGTATTGTACTATGCAGTTGTTTTTGTCTCTAATTTTTATTGTAACTTATAAACTTTATCTCTTTCTAAAATTAATTTGAAAAGTTTTAACATAATTTTAGTAACCGTGTATCTATTCTTAACGTTACTCATTTTATGGTTGAGTCCATCTTTTTCTTTTCTCTTTTTTCCATGCCTTTTCCTTCTTCTTTCTTTCTTTCTTCCTCTCTTCCTCCCTTCCTTCCTTCTTTCCTTCCTTCCTTCCTTCCTTCCTTCCTTCCTTTCTTTCTTTCTTTCTTTCTTTCTTTCTTTCTTTCTTTCTTTTTTTTCTAAGTGTACTGCCATCTATGCGGCAAATTGAAAAGCTTGATTACAGAATATTGCGCACGCGTAGTTGAGATCTGTAGTGACGCTGTGTCCTGTCGGTGGGTGCCGCGACACTCCGCGGTCCGCGTTTAATTCATATCAGATATTTTATAATTAAGTGGAAAAAAATCGGTGAAAATGTCAACGTTACCACACAGCAAGAAGCGTGTCTGCTACTACTATGATAGTGAGTGAAAAAGTTAACAAATTTCGATGTAATCTAGTATCCCGCGAAAATATCGTACATGCACAGAGAGATTGTCAAAATGTGTTTGTGCTATCCGCGCTTGTATCATCTATCATATATTTATTTTACGTTTATCTAGACTTTTTCAAACGTTTTATTTCTAATAGATTTATTCAGTCATCAGAAACACTTCTTTCTTACACAGTCTCTGTTTTCTTTTTCCTTTTCTGCACCTGCTTGCACGGTTTCAAATGCGCTAAGTCGAAAGATTCACAACTATCGCTCCATGTTGCCTTACTTGAACCAAGAAAGAGCGTCGGCTTTTCACAAATCCATATAGACAGTTGCTGTTCGTTCAACATTCGATAAAATGTTTTTCCCTTTTCCTTTTCCCTCTTTTCTGCTTTTTCCGCTTACATCCAATTAATTTCATAAATTAAAGCTAATATTTTTAATTTTGTATAAACTCGGACTTTTAATGATAGTCATTAAAATTTAACGATGCATAGTCAACATAAGAAAGTACAAATTATAAGTGCTGCTTATATCATAATTGTTTCATGCATGTGCATACGTACACACGACATACACACACATATTTCGATAATCATAATCGTATGTACATACATGATATAATATACACACATGTATAATATACAACATATGTATATGTGGATGTGTGTATTGATTATAGTTTTAAAATTAATTTCACCTGTTAATGGTAACATTTCTTATGTGAGCATGCCGTTCTTTCAAAGAAAGAAATTTATTGAAGGTTATGAGAATATCGTAAGAAACCTTAGAAGGCATATTAATTAACATGATTGCGATTGTTTTAAAATTATTAGATTTACTTGAAGCTTTTAATAAATTCAAAAAACATTATATGTTTTAATTAAATTGGTAAACGATAACACTTTTTTTTTTACAAATTCCGCGAGAGATTTTCAAGTATACTTCAGTTGCCTGTATTATAGGAAATAATTGTATTGTATACACACATGTAGAAAAAGAATCATCTTATGTTAATAAAATTATTCCAAATGTTTAATATAATTTTTTCCATCTTGCTAAAGCTTTTGTTAGGCAACAGAACAAATAAAAAAAGAAACTTATAACTTTAGGCGACATTGGAAATTATTATTATGGCCAAGGACATCCTATGAAGCCACATCGTATAAGGATGACACATAATTTACTTTTGAATTATGGTCTTTATAGAAAAATGGAAATATATGTAAGAATTATTAATTTAGCAATATCTCTCTCATTGCAATGTATAATACTCTTATACTTGCTAATTAAATTAATATTATATTACAGTGATATTTAACTTTATACCAATTTCATTCCTCTTTCATTTTGTTCAGCGTCCACATAAAGCTACAGCAGATGAAATGACAAAATTCCATAGTGATGACTATATTAGGTTTCTAAGATCCATAAGACCAGATAATATGTCAGAGTATAATAAGCAAATGCAACGATGTAAGCTCATAGATTTAATATTTGTATCTTTAACCAAAGATGAATATTATACCTAATAACTGTGATCATAGTTAATGTATTTTTTTTCTTTTTCTTTAGTTAATGTAGGAGAAGATTGTCCTGTTTTTGATGGTTTGTATGAATTTTGTCAATTATCAGCTGGAGGCTCTGTAGCTGCTGCTGTAAAACTTAATAAACAAGCCTCAGAAATTTGTATAAATTGGGGTGGTGGTTTACATCACGCTAAAAAAAGTGAAGCATCTGGTTTCTGTTATGTAAATGACATTGTACTAGGAATATTAGAACTACTTAAATATCATCAAAGAGTTTTATATATTGATATTGATGTTCATCATGGAGATGGTGTAGAAGAGGCATTTTATACCACTGACAGAGTAATGACAGTTTCATTCCATAAATATGGTGAATATTTTCCTGGTACTGGTGATCTGCGTGATATTGGTGCAGGAAAGGTAAAAAGCTTTGTTAATAGTCAATTTGATACTTACATTTTAAAGTTTTATCTTAACTTTGCACTTTTTATACAGGGCAAATACTATGCAGTCAACATACCACTAAGAGATGGTATGGATGATGAAAGTTATGAGTCAATATTTGTACCTATTATTTCAAAAGTCATGGAAACTTTCCAACCTTCTGCTGTTGTGCTACAATGCGGTGCTGATTCATTGACAGGTACACATCGATATCATTTTATAGAGTTGATAGAAAAGGATAAAGAAAAAGTTAAATTGATATATGTTTCTTATAGGGGATCGATTAGGTTGTTTCAATTTAACTGTGAGGGGTCATGGAAAATGTGTTGAATTTGTAAAAAAATATAATCTACCTTTTCTAATGGTTGGTGGTGGTGGATATACAATTAGAAATGTATCCAGATGTTGGACATATGAAACTTCAGTAGCTCTTGGTTCAGAAATTGCAAATGAGTTACCTTATAATGATTATTTTGAATATTTTGGACCTGATTTTAAACTGCACATTAGTCCTTCGAACATGGCAAATCAAAATACTCCTGAATACCTTGAGAAAATTAAGTATGTTTTATGTTAAGGATAATGAACAACTAATTGTGTTCTTTAGTCTGTTCTTTGTTTGTTATGTTTCATATTTTTTACAGGACCAGATTATTTGAAAATTTAAGAATGTTGCCTCATGCGCCAGGTGTTCAAGTTCAACCAATCCCCGAAGATGGTGCTGTTATCGAAGATTCAGAGGCAGAGGAAAAAGTAAATCCCGATGAAAGATTACCACAACGGGAGTTAGATAAAAGGATACAACATGAAAATGAATACAGTGATAGTGAAGAAGAGGGCGAGGGGGGGCGAAGAGATAACAGGTCATTTAAGGTAACATCCATTATTGTTTATAAATACAGTAGTACAAACATGATTGTCGCAGTATCGGAATCGTGACGTGTCAATTACCTCTGGATATAGGTGTTCCGAGAATTATTCGGCTTTTTCTTCTTCTTTTTTTTTTTTCAAGAAAACTTATCTTACTCGCTCGTACGAAACGAGAAAGAGAAATATTTTCTATTACTTGAAATTGTTGTTAAAATTTAGAGACAAATAGAAAGTAAGACACATAGAAAACGGCAATAAACCTGTATCAAGCGTCTATCACTCGGAGCAGCTTCATTCCGCGACGTTATGTATGCAAATAGTACGATAGTTAAGCATGCACTACTATATACACATATTTTTTATCATATTTCACCTAGTGGGTACAATATTTTATTTGTGTCAAATATTTTTATATTTAATTCGAAAATACTTTTGTATTTGAAAGGGCTCTAGAAAACGACCTCGCCTAGAGAAAGGCCAAGAAGGTATAGAAAGCGATCTGAAGAAAGAAGAAGACATAAAATCAGAACCAAAAGGTATATAAGTTTAATGCCTCTATACGTTATAATAAAGATTGAAATAAACTTCTATTTTTGCTTTTTTTACGATAACAAATATTGATAATGTAATATTTAATGTAATATTTTTATAGAAAATGAAAAAGATGAAAAAACGAATGTTACAAATGAGGAAACAAAGAAAGACGGCGGGGCGAATCCCTGATAAATGGTATTCTTTTCCAAAAAAAAAAAATGGGAAAAGTTCTTATTTAAATCAAGCATAGATCAGTATAGGTAACTTAAGTCAGCAAACATATAGTGTGTAATAGATGTCCATTGTCTCGAACTCCATATACGATCCTAACCAATTACCAGGATTTGTTTTATTAATTGATTTAAAATGATATATATAATAAAAATATCGTTGTGTATTGATTGAATTCGAGGCAAAAGACACTGTTCTCATCTATGTACACGTTCGAGCGTGTAATTAACATCATGACCGCTCAGCAATTTTAGTATTTATCGTTAAATTTACAAATATTAGCCGAGACATTTAAATTGACAATTCATCGAGCAATTAATTTCTGAAATTTTTTGATATACAATGAACGATATCTTGAGTAAACAGTCAATTCTCATAATCTGATAAAAGCCTTCGTATTCATTTAGAATCGATAAATATAACTAGTCAAATAAGACAAACAGATATCTCAAATGTACAAAGAAAGTTAAAATTTTTATAAAAATTGAAATTTCCACCAAGATCAGAAGATATAGGCAGCTTATCAAGATATCTAATTTTTGTAATTGATACATTTTAGTGAATCATGCAGAAATATACAGATAACTATAATATGTTTTGCATGAATGCTATAGTTCTCTTTATCTTCTTATTCATTATTCATGGCATGATCTTGATTAAATCATATAATAAGCGTAATCTATAGCTGGAAAGAAATGAGATTGTACAACGGGCAAGTATTATGGGTTAACAAATTCTTTTACTTCCCATTCTTGTACATAACATAAAATCAGATGTAAACGATATCCTACATGCAATACTATATAATAACGATATAACGCTATTCTTTTTGATATGTAAAATATCTTATTTTATATTTGAAAAATTAAATAGTCAGCAAAGAAGAAATTATGAGAAAAATACAGCTGTCAATGAACATATTGAACTCAAGAATAATTGTAGAATCTTAATTATAAATTAAGTGAAAATAATGTTAAAAATTGAACATATGTGACCAAGTCGATTTCTATCTGTTCGTCGAGGTTGCAAAAACACTCTCGTTCAAAGAAGAAACGCAAGAAGAAAAAATGAAGAAGCATTTTAGAAACGTACATATTGAAATTACCCTCTAATCATTAATAGTTGGACATTTGCACGAGAGTATATATACATTAATTTTGTGTACATAAGATTAAAATTTTCGCGCCTCGAAAGCACTTGGAAAAACAGATTAAATTCGACTAGTTGCATGATGCCAGATAACTAATCGAAGAAGGAATATGTCGATTTAACCAATTGTAATTAAATGCATACCTTTATTGTAATTAAACACATACCATTTATTGTAATTAATTACCTACAACACAAAGACAAATTCGATATAAACTTGCGTACAGTAAGTTGATTTAAGATAGATCAAATATACTACGTGCGCGTGTGTGCGTGCGTGTGCATGTCTCTATGTGCGCGCGTGTGTGTGTGTGGGTGAGTGGGTGTGTCCAAATACGAGTAATACGAATGTTTTTAAATATTTATAATAAAAAATAAAGAAATCTACTGTGCGTATTGATGAATTCACTTTTTCGTGTCGTGGATTAATGAAGCATGCCTTGTCGAGACGAAATGGTGACGGTTTTAAGAAGCGAGCAGAACGCTTGATAGTTTTTTTCAATTATCGTTATAAACAAATTGTGTTTTATCAAAAGCGTGACGTTCAAATCACGGTTTTGATACGTTCAACATGATAATAAATTATATTATTTGTTCTATACGTATTATTGTTGGTCATACGTTACTGATTAACGGAATCATACATCTAACCTCATCAAAACAGCTTATATTTTAATAGGATTTGGAAACTATGCACGGACTATTATTTATATGTATATTATGAAGTCTTTAAATATCTATTAAATATTATAACGTTCCTGCCTATTGGAAATATCCATTCGGGACAAATTTAACAATCAATAAAAACGTGTACTCTGAAAAATTTCAGAGATTCATATTTATACAAATATCATTATATACAATAATATATTAACCAGTTTTATCTGAGAAAAAAGGAATATAAAAGCTATTAAAATGATTTCTCAATTGTCACATATTATGACTCTTGCGAACAGCATTATTGGAGTAAGCGTTCTTGCAATGCCATTTTGTTTCAAGCAATGTGGTATTATTTTAGCTATTGTAGTCTTAATATTGAGTAGTACTTTATCCAGACTTGCTTGTCATTTCCTTATTAAATCAGCTGTGATGTCCAGAAGACGAAATTTTGAACTTTTGGCTTTTCATGCATTTGGTCATATGGGCAAATTTTTGGTGGAATTATTTATTATTGGTTTTCTTGTGGGAACATGTATCGCTTTCTTTGTTGTTATGGGTGATTTAGGACCACAAATTGTGCGAAAAGTAATAGACAAAAGTCCGGAAGATATTAGGACTAGTTTACTTATAACAACTAGTATTTTCATTGTTTTGCCATTGGGATTACTTAGAAATATTGACAGCCTGTCTACTCTTTGTACTGCTACAATTATATTTTATCTTTGTCTTGTATTGAAGGTAAATAATTTACAATTGTTTGTATTTATGATAGAAGTTTTTGGATGATAATTTATTAGATATTTTCTTTTTAATAGATAATAACCGAATCTATGCAACATATTTTTGCTGGGGATTGGTACGAACATGTATATTACTGGAGGCCATCTGGTATACTTCAATGTGTACCTATTTTTTCTATGGCCTTATTTTGTCAGACCCAATTGTTTGAAATCTATGAAACTATTCCAAATGTGTCTTTAGAAAAAATGAATGAGGTTGTACGAGGTGCACTGAATATATGCACCATTGTATACCTCTGTGTTGGATTTTTTGGTTACATTGCATTTTGTACACAGCCATTTACAGGTATTTATTAAATTTTAGATGCAAACAATCTATGACTGCCTTATTTATTCATTATTCAATTTTTAGGGAATATATTAATGAGCTTTGAACCTACATTGTCATCTGAGATGATTAAAATGGGATTTGTGTTTTCCATAGCATTTAGTTTTCCTCTAGTCATTTTTCCATGCCGTGCAAGTCTAAATTCTCTATTATTTCGCAGGGTTTGTATTATTTATAACAAAGTAGTGTGATAATGATCTAATAAATTTAATTATTATTTACAGGTATACTCTCATGAACCTTCTATAAATTATTTACCAGAAACAAGATTTAGATGTCTTACTATTATAATTGTAGTTGTTTCTCTTATCACTGGCATTTTAATACCAAATATTGAGTTTGTTCTTGGTTTAGTAGGATCTACTATTGGAGTAATGATTTGCTTAATATTTCCAGCAATATTCTTTATTTCTATTAGTAACAAACATACTAATGAAAGACTATTAGCCCAAGTGAGATTATTAACTAAATACAAAAATTATATTCTTCTTCGATTATATTATCTATCTTTAATAATTTCTTTTCAATATATCTCTAGGTGATACTATTTATAGGTATCTGCATTATGATTCTGAGTACATATGCAAATGTATATGCTCTAGAAGAATCTACTAATACGAAAGTATTAGCAACAACAAATAAGCCTTTGAATCAAATAAATAGTTTACCATTAAACTTGAATAAAGATGATATCAATGCAGTAGCAAATGTTCCTAATAATCCAAATATTGAAATTCCTCCAAATATTAAGGGTATCAAGAATTTATTTATTTATTTTCTTTTCATAGTTGTGAAAATAGTTATTAATTAAGCACGGAAATAGATATCAATATTAATGACGATAGTATCAGTAGCAGTAGCAGTAGCAGCAGCAGCAGCAGCAGCAGTAGTAGTAGTAGTAGTAGTAGTAGTAATAGTAGTAGTAGTAGCAGCAGCAGTAGTAGTAGTAGTAGTAGTAGTAGTAGTAGTAGTAGTAGTAGTAGTAGTAGTAGTGGTAGTAGTAACAGTAGCAGCAATAATAATAATAATAATAACATTAATGATTTTCAGAGAAAATAGGTCAGTTACCAAGTTTAAATGTCCTTGACAAATCTCTAAACTTACAAGCAAATGATATAAGACAGGAGCCACCAATACCAGTTGAACGCATAGTTGTCACAGACAAGCCAATGGTGGAAACACAAAATCCTGTTGAGACTATATTAGTTACCTTTGCCCCAGTTATTAAAAAAATGGTAGAAGAAATAAAAACAATGGATACAAAATTTCATAAACAATCGAATATATTAGTGAAAGATGATGTTATAACACAAACAGAATTTGTCACCGGCAACAGAGAAGAAAATAATCCTATACACATGAAAAAAAATAATCCTATGGAGATGAAAGAAAGTTTTATAAATACAAAAGGACATGATAATTCTATAAATTCTGATGCAATTAAAAAAGAGGAATCAGAGCTAGCTGCTTATGCAGAGGCTGCCAACATGTTGGTTTCAGAGAGGCATGAGAAACTTCGAAAAACTTTAGAAAAACACAAACAGGAACAATTGCAGATGATGGAGGAACAAAAAGAAATATTAAAAGATCTAAGAGAACAAAAACAAGAAATTGAGAGGCAAAAGCAAAAAATTATAAAAGACACACAAGAGCATCAAAAATACGAAGGAAAATTGAAAGCTATTTACAAAAATGAAAAATCTGATACACAATCAAATAAGAATGTTACAGACACGAGTAGTATTAACGAAAAAGTATTTCTAAAGAAACAAAAAAGCATCAGTGATAAAACTTCTGATGTAGTTTTCTCTAACAATGAGAACCCAAATAAAGAACAAAATATTCAAGTCGATAATAATCATGTGCTATTTGACAATAAAGTACATAATGAAAGAATTAGAAATGTAGGAACAAGTTTAAATGATACAAAAGAATTACCTAAAGGGCCTATCTTAAATGCTTTGACGAAACGAGTATTACAAAGATCTATTTCTGTAAATAATTTTAAACTAAATGATAGTGAACCTGATAAAATCATGCTTAATAATAAAAATACTGATACTGATATAATTTTTAATTCGGGAAAGAAGTCAAATTCAAAAATTGGAAAAATACAGCACGAATATTCCTTACCAATTGCATTGAAAATGCGTAATCAAACAAGTGTAGAAAATACGTTGATCTTAATAGAAAATAAATCTGAGGATAGCGTTCAAGTAATACATAGAGATATTTTAGAGAATCACGAACGTGAGAAACGAGAAATTAACATGAAAATTGAAGAAACCAGTACCAAAGTTATAAGTGATATCTCAAATGAGAAACCTGAATATGTAATAAAAAATTTCACCATTAAGGATAATCGCGAGAAATGTTTTAAACAGAATGAACAAACAGTGGAAAATTCGGTAAATAAATTAAAGAAAAAAATAAGCCAAAATTTATCTAAAAGTGATATGGTTGAAACACCATTGATTAGAACTAATGTATATTTGTCAGAACAAGGATTTGAAAATGCAGTTTCAATGGATTCAAATATCCCTATAAGAGGAGAATATGTTAAATTGAAACAGCGGGATTTAAAATTCGTAAATACTGGTGAAGATTATATCTAAACTTTTGGAGACCTGATTAAATATAGTTCGTACGATATAAAGTATGAGTGAGAATTTTTTTTTTTT
>NIJG01000025.1:139029-215259 GCA_002201625.1 Euglossa dilemma | reverse complement strand
AATAATAATAATATTAATAATAATAATGATGATGATGATGATGATGATGATGATAGTAATAATTAATAAATAAATAAATAATAATGATGATAATAAAAAGAACAGGAAGAATATTAATAGCAATAAGCATTATTTGGTCATGACTATGTGAAGAGGACTCTGTAGTAGCAAACAACTGAAGTGCTGTTATTGGTGAATCTGTATATTACATCTTATTTACGAATAAAGTGTAGATTGAATAGAATTGAACGTGTTCAAAGTGAAATAATATATTTAAATGATAAATCTTTTTTTTCTATTCTCTTTTTAACATTATTTTGGTAATATTTGTTGTTTACAAATATTCTTCGAGGTTAATTTGTAATTAACTTTATTAAAACTTCAGCACTTGTGTATAATCTTATAATGACTTGTAAGTAAATGTTCTTATTCAAACTATGTAACATTTTTCATGCAACTATTAAATCATTGTTAAATGAAATTGGTTATAGGATATATATCATAAATAGTATTTTTCTTGTTTTAGCTTTACTTAAAATTACAAATTGGACACCTGAGTATTTTATTGAAAATCGATCGAAATGCAATTCGATTTTGGAAAATTTAGAAGCTTTAAAAGAAATTCCGTTACTAAATATTAATACTCTCCAGACAATCAAACATCGACAATTAGTCAAATTCAAAGGAATGATTCAAGATATGCACGATCCTGAATGTTATTTACGGCAGTACGAAGTGAAAAATACTCAGACTAAAACATGTGAGCTCAAATGTGGGATGTACACAGATTCTGCTGAATGTTTGGTGATTATTTTCATTAAAATTTTATTATATAAGGCCCTTTTATACTTTACTGCTTAATAATCCATGTTCAAATTATATGGATATCTAAGACTGATAGAGGGCCCATAGTAAATACATGGTAGTTACAGGTGTGAGATGCAAGAAGAACAGCTTATCTCATGTATGAAACTGCCTACATAATTTTATTAGTAACAAATATTTTAGAATAAATGTATTTAATATTTTACTTGCTTAACATTTCATTATTTTATTATATATATTTCTTAGCCAGATGAAATGGTTTTATTAGAATCGGAAAACAATCAAAGTTCAGAAAGGGGAACATATACTGTAATATCAATTCCTGGCTTAAATGATTGGACAAAAGAAACATATGGACAATCACATTTGGGTATGAAAGTAATCAATAATCTTAAAAGGAATTTAGATGAAAGCAACAGTGAAATTATAAATAATTTCGAGTCAGATCGAAAGAAAGAAAAAATTGTTGTAATTCGTGATGATAAGGAAATAAATACTATGACATATGATATAAGTCATCAATGTTCATTTTCAAAGGAATATATATTAAATTTTCCAATTCCAATGGATGATGGTAGAAAGTGTATTGTGAAGGTTATTAACTAATTTTTGATATTTACTTTCCACATAACTAATAATCTTAAATATATAAACATTCAAATGGTTTTAACATATCATTAAATTACAGATATATGAAGATATTTCTCTAAAACTGAATCAAGTTATTGAAATAATAGGTTTCATATCTTTGGATCCTTTCTTAAATGGTGTTCATTATTCAGATGAATTTATGACTCAATCTGAAATTATTGTTCACCATCCATCACCGTCTCTTGTTCCTCGATTACATGCTATAAAAATAATTCAGCCAACTAAACAAGATATAAAAATTAACTCACAAATAATGTCTAAGGCAGAATTAGTAAGGAGTGATCTTCATTTAATATTAAACCAACTTCTGTTTGGGGATCACTTGGCAGCAGACTACCTGATTTGTCATCTACTGTCATCGATGTAAACATATTTAATTTACTTTTATTATCTTATGAGAGAAAAACTAATAAATTTATTTACAAAAGTATCATTTCATTCCAGTTATGTAAGAAGAGATTATTTTTGTCTTGGTAGTTATCCACTAAATATAACACATTTCCCTGTGATTAAGTACAAAGAATTTCCAAAGGATTTATATAAATTTTTAACACTTCTCACAGAGAAAAGTCACTTGTTAGAAATCACATTGGAAAATTTAAATAATTTGACTTTGTTGCCAAAGTAAGCAACTATATCACAGTAAGGAATGATTATTTCTTCTGTGAAAGTTATACTCATGATGTAATTTAAGAGATTTGTCTTTTTTTTATCAGGAAGGATTACGAATGTAATAGGCTAACCAGTGGAGTACTACAACTTAGTAATAATACACATCTCGTAATAGATGAAACTGGATTAACCACTGGAAAAATGACGCAAATTGGACGAGAGAATTACAATGCGATTTGTGATTTGGTTAATTTTCAAAAAGTGGCATATGATTTTACATATTATAAAATGGAATATGAGACAGATATTCCAGTTTTAATTTTATCAGAAGCTAAATCTTTTATCCCTGTATGAAAGAATTTTTATTAAAAATATTTTGATTAATTTAATTAATCATGAACGATAAATATACATTCATTTTAGTGCCAGACTCAAGTTGTTCTACAAGTAGATTCAGAATCGAAAAACGTTTACCCCCAAATAATGGAAATCGCGGAACAGTATTTGAAAGATGAAAATCGAGTGATAAACATTCGACAGTACTTAGAGATTATGCGGGATACGGAATTTGAATTTAACGATGAAGAACTTATAAAGGTATTTAATATTATTCTACCTACTTTGTTTGTTTTCCATCTCTTTTTCTTTTTTTTTACGGTAATATTTTTATTTTCTTTTGCCTCTAGGAAATTCAAGGTGATATTGTACGATGGCGACAATTAAACAAGAACGTTGATCAATTACAATCATTAATGGTATTAGCCAGATTATTATCATTGTCATATGGATCAAATGTCTTAACTATAGAATATTGGAAAAAAGCACTTCAAATGGAAACAGAAAGATTAAGTAGATTACCAGATAAAAAAGAAATCTAATTGAATTAAAAATAATTAATTAATTCATTAATTAATAAAATGGTATCTGTTGCTCTACTATTAATTTGTTATACCTTTATTTATGTGCATGGAAATTTATTCTTCTTTTGTATACCTTGATAAATAGATTTTTAATAAAAATTTTATCATTTTATATTTAATTACCAATTTACGGTACACGGATTGAAACATTTGCAGCTGTGTGCCAATTTTTCTTGTAAAAAGTATAAAATATTGAAATATTTGCTAAATTGTGTAACGTTAATTTACTGCACATTCACTAAATTTCATTTCACAAATATGAGTATCTTTATATTTTGGAAATGAAAATAGCGTTACTTTCATTTTTACATTCTTTAAAAATATTTCCAGATGAGAAATATTTTCACATATCCCTCGATTCGAATATTGACTAATTTTGTATTTTAAAAAAATGTTCAAGTAAGATCGTTGATTTGCTTTTGATTTAAATATTTGGACATTAAAAAAAGATAACAGGATTTTAATAATAAAAAAAAGAAAAAAATGCAAGAAAGGAAAAATGTCAAGGTAACAGTCGATGATAATTTTATTTGAATATTTATCCATTATCGTTACGTGAAATTGAAAATAAGTTAGAAATATAAATTATAATTAATGAAATAGTTCTAATCCGATAAGAGTTATCGTTGATTGAGATTGTCATTGGTTTATGAACATATCAAATGTTATTCTGTCAGGATAAAATTCGAATTCGGGGAATTCTGGAAATTAGGCTCCCGCGAACTCAGTTTTATCATAGCGTTCCACGTTTAAAATTCCCTGTACCGTATCGCTATCCCTTAATTTACCAAGTCTTTTTTCACGTTCCTTTCGAACTAATTCCAATCCTCTTTTTGCAGCTTGTGTGTATCTTTTCGAAAGTGCAACTTCCCCCTTAACGCCTGGAATATGACCCGTATAGCCTACAATTGGTGGTCTTTCAGGAGAAATTTCATAATCTGTAACAATAAATTTCATATTTTAAGATATATTGTAAGATAGCCAAGATATTTTATCTACTGCTTGTTTACGATTCTTTTTATACTTTGTTAAATTGTTTATCGAAGATTCGAGAAAATCGAGAAATTATAGTTACTATAGCAGTACGTACGGAAAGTAATTAGTCGATTTTTACCATGATCATAATGGTGATTATGATCAATATGACCATCTACGTTGTCGGTTCTCGTTCGAAGTAAAAGATTCTTAGCGGTGACATTTTTTTCAACCTTAGTTTGTATAAGGTCTCTACGAGCTTTCAATTTCGTTTGATTTTCGTGCCATTCTCTGGCACCTTCTTCCACGGCTCTCATAAAGGATAAACCATATCTGTTGTGAAATCCAGGAATATATCCTACAATAAGACGATAATGCACATTAATTAATTCGTTTTTGTAATATGGTATGATACGATATGATACGATACGATACGATACGGTGCGATACGACACGATATGATACGATATTTCAATTTCGCTTTTAATTTTTACTCACCTAAGATCGTATCTCAATCTATTTACCAGTATATCCCAAAATGTATGGAGGTGCTTTGAAGAAATGTGGTTCGCTTGTCCAATTCGTTTCGGTGTCTTTCTCCGAAACATTCACGTGTTCTCGTATATTCCTCTCGGAGTTGGGTCTATAAGGTCCTGTCTTGAGGATTTTCTTTTCGAGTAATTCCTGCATATTATAATACGTAGAAACCTTTGATTAACTTTACAAGCGAATGCTACCTGCATTTTTTGCATCTTTTTCTTGGTATTCTCTTTTATAGATATTATTCAAATACCCGTACCTTCATAATTTCTTGAGTACACGCTCCGAACCGTTTTCCAACACGAAACCTAAGTGTAGGGCAATGTCCGGTGTACCTAAAATTATTATGAAAAAGTATTATAATGTACTCATAACAGAAGCAGCACCTCAAGAATGAACAAAGCTGTAAATAAGATTTTTATCTCTTGTAACAACGAAGATAAACAAGCGCATCGTTTAACTTTTTACGTTTAATTGTTACATATATAATGCGCATGTGTGCCATTAAAGTTACTGTAAACAAATCAAAAAGAATCGGGCCGGGTTGCGTGCTCTTTTCATTCTTAGATCAGTTGGATTATGTTTTTCTCTTTAATGCATTTTTTTATCGTATTCATTTATAAACTACTTGTCTAAATATAAATTTTAGTTAGAAACGACTTAAATAGAAATAAGAGATATTAATCACATACGACTCGTTTATTCGATTGTTTATCGTTTATTCTTCGAAATTTAATTTTCCATAGCTTGTTCACATCTCTAGTCCGTATCGAATGAATCAATTCAAGCGGTTTCTATCTATCATATCGATTTTATCTATTATATATTCTATACTAATTGTACATAGTTATTATTGTTAGTATAAGTATAAGACTGCACGTGATAAGTATCAATCATTTCAAATCGTTTTAGTTGTTACTACGTAACTGTAAGTTACGTATTACCACATTGTTGCTACTATCGATAATCGATATATCGATACGCGGATGCAAGTGCATCGTGAACGTGCGTCGAGACTGGAATAAGAACATAATGCTTTAGGCGCTAAATCATGTGCAAGCATTTCATGCATAACACGAAAGTTTTTTGTTTTAGAAAGCTACCGAAACCGCGGGTAAATTTGAAAATACATTTCTTCATGTATTAAGAAGTTGCGCTAGCGCGTACCGTATTGTGTTTGTACAGGTACATTGCGCAACAACAAATTAACGATGTTACGAAACGTTGCAAATTTAATTGATACCGCGTAATATCTCAAGGTGCAAGTGTTTGTTGCAGCTGGAAATTCGAACTCGTCTTGGAACGAGATGAGAGAGGAAGAAATGATTCTTAAATTACAATACGTAATCGGTACAGATTCAAATATCGGTATTATTGTTTCAGATGTGCGTGTAACTCGTCGAGTCTTACCCAGGCAAATGAGCGGCATAACTCTGTTTAAAAAAACGTTTCCTTTGCTCTTCAGACACCGAATCGAAGACCATCTTTCGCTGGAGATGATTAAACGTTTATCGTGTCATGGTATGATCAACGCTTTCATCATTCTCTCTTTTCCTTTTTCCAGTCAGTCCTCCTGTCTCTTTCTTTCACAGTCTTCTATAACGTGGAATTCCTTTACAGTTGGTTGGTTGTCAAATTGAATGGTAAACGAGATAGTACGATTGAATAGTACGATAGTTGCGACTCGTTTAATCGAACGAGATAGATAGAGGCAAGTCTGTCTACTTATGTATACTTGTGCCGCATCGAAAAGGAGTCGAGGCGAATGTTAGCACGTGCTACACGCGCTGTAGTTGGATCAAACTGTATATTAAATTAAACCGTGTATAGTCAAACGAGATACATTACACGATATATCTACGGTCCATTAGGATCGAAAGTGCATCTCCAGCGTTCCGCTAGTTTCCGCGCTTCATTAACATTTTTTCCTGCGAAAAACTTTAACATGCTTCTTCATGAAGTTACGGTACTCGATTACTCGATATTCGATGTCCTCGTATTAGCCAATCCTTCTTCGTTATTACTTTCCAAATGTTAGGTGCTAAGCAATCGTCCAGTTACCGTTGTCTAATTACTGCACTTTTATCGAATTATTAATAATTCTAATAAAATAATTTTATTTTATTCTTTTCGATTTTCCAAAGTTACTTTGTTATCGAACAGCTCGATCATTGACAACCTTATTTTCTGAATGAATTGATTGTCCTCTAAAACTGCAATAATACACGCTCACGAAATAGACACAGAGCATTTGTTAAAAAGTTTGGAAAATACTTAATAAGAACCATTGATCCCACTATGAAATGTCTTTATTTTGTAATCGCAAAGGAGAAGTGTGTCGCGCGTTACCGTTTTCCTCTCGCGTTTCATCGATAACTGGATACGATTTAGCACCAAGCAATGGTCTCCTAGGAATAACTCAACTTCGTTACCTTCAAGAAGATCGATACGCATCGGCGGTGGGGAAAAGGAGAAGGAACCACTCGGATCTGTTATAATCGGTTGATTCGAAAAGGTCAAGAATCATGCATGCATCGATAAAAAATCGACAATTTCAAATTCACGGTCCCCGTGTAAAAGGTAATAGCTATTATTTCCGTGTTCTACGTTTTCCTTTTTTTCTCTCTATCTTTCTTCTACAAAATTCGTTGCATATTTAATTTATTCCTATTAAATTCCTATGATTTTTAATCGAAAATTATGTATTCTGTTCCTCGTGATTTCTTTTTCCATAACATACGAATTATATCACGATGATATACAAATTAAGATAATCGACCGAAAAAAGAAGAAAACGGATTTAATCCGTTAAATTGGATTCGTTTGATGAACAGACTATTTAATTTGAAACGAAGTCGGTAAGACGAATGTCAGATAACGTGTTAAATATACGCGTTAAGTAAGTAGATCCAGCATATATAGCTATGCATAGTATTAGGTTGTTTATAAATTATAGGAAATTATAATGTATAGCATAATATAACGCAATATTATTTTAGATTATCTTATATTATATTATCGGTTGTACTATATTATACAATATGCACATTGTTGACATTACTCCTAGCGTAGTTTAAGTAAAACGAATCCATTACTACTCTTTTGCTAATGTAGTATACATCTTTTTATATTTATTACAATAGAAACGGCAGTTTTACTGTAGCTAATAGGGAATGGAATTTTAAAACGAAGGATGTATTTTTTCAGTTTCAATAATAATAAAAATCCGATATACGGTAAATATGGTATCAGTTCGGAGACGCTTCCTTTACATGTATCTATCCTCTGTGCTCCTATTGACGTTTAATCATCTTCAACCGAAGTTCATACTTTTAACGGATCTTTCTGTTCCTTAAAGTTTAAAATACTTCTATTATCCTTCTAGTCTAATTTATCAATAGGCCAATATTATAGCAATAAATGGTTGCAGTAACAGTATATTATACATACATTATGTTCATAAATATTGATCAGATCATCGAAATTCATTTTTACATTCAAGCAAGACGATTCAAAATAGACAGCAAGAATTTCTAGAATTTACTTTCTACTAATGTTACAGAAAAGTAAAGAATTAAATGCTATAAAGTATAATAACTAAACATACTTATAAATTCGCTTATTAGGTGTATTGTTTTACTTATAAACGCGTGTATATGTATTTATTTATGCGTTTAACTTAAATTGAAAATGACTTAACATCAAATGAAAGAATGTATCGAATAAGTTTTCGCATTGTTTATCGGAATAATGCAAATTCCACGATACTGCATAACCAAATATATTTTTTACAATGTACCGTTGTATCATTTTTATGATTTACTTTTTGCCATATAGTTTGTAAGAAATTCTCGTTATAGATATTTTCTGTCTATCTAATAGTTCACTTACGCGATTTACAAAAGTATGCGATCTGTCTGAGGTAGACTGGAAAGGACGAAGAACATACAGGTACATCTTTCCTTAAAAATAGTTTTTTTTCTAACTGTTTTTGTATTAAGAATCATATATACATACAGTGATCATATAATAGACAATTCTCGCATAAAGTATACAAATCACTCCATCTCTCTCTCGCACACTCTCTCACACACACACAGACACACAACACATGCGCCCCTCCCCCATTCACTCGCTTTCTCAATCTTCTCTGTCTCCATTCCCCACCCCCGTTTCCCCATCTTTTAATTTATTTGTAAATTAAATAATACTTTGTAAATGTCAGTTTGCTCTCATATACATCACTGCCATATACACTTGTAAATTCTGCTGGTACATTTAATGGAACTTCAGTAGATAAAATCATACGTCCGAGACACGTATGCACAGATTAGTCTCAAAGAATTTAATCATGTTTAACAATGAGAAATTTGTCGCCAATACTTTTACTGCGAACCAAAGATTATTCATCTACTCCTTGTCAATGTTTTGTTTCTCGATTTTGATAATTCTATAAATATGAACAGACCCATGCCGGTCAAGTATTTCTGAATTAACCTTCAGTTAAAATTTCCAGAAGAAGTCGTCTTAAACTATCAAGGCCGGTTAGAAAACCACAATCTGGACCTTGATGCACCATGGAAGCATGAGCCGTGTTGCAAGATATAGTAGAACCATGAACAAAAGTTGTGTGTGCAAAGTCGATTATTCTTACATCGACTCGTGCTTCTTGACATTTTTGTTTCATCTTTCTCGCTCGATAAGGATAAGATGTGTACCTGTGAAACGAAACGTTACAAGTATTTGATTAGTTTTCTTTTCTCACGATAATTAAGATGGAAAATTATAAATACCTGTTCGACATATCGGTACATTCGTCTTCTATTCTTTCTTCCCTCTCGTAAACGTGAAATAATCGATGTCTTTGTTTTCTTGATCCAGGATCTGATCTAATTTCAATATCGGAACTAGCGTCTTGTATCTCATTTCCCGGATTTTGTTCGAAACAGAACTCATCGTTCGAAGTGTCGTAAAGCATCCACTGTTCGTATCTGGGAGATTGGAGCACCTTGTCGATTAAGCTGTCCGTAGATGCGACGAAAACAGTCTCCTCGCTGCTGAGATTGTCAGTTGGTCATCGCATAGAATGCATTATTAATTATTATTGCTTGGTTAATTTGCTTCTCTTTGGGTATTATATTGGATATCAACACGTAAAAGATTTAATATGGGCCGCGCAAAAAGTTCGCGGTGATAGCTATGTCACACCGAGCTTTTCGCTAAGAAATCATACGTTATCGAGGTAATGAGTGGTTTAAGAGAGCCGAGTAATTACTTGAGTAATTGACACTAGGTCACGAGATTAATATAACAAATGTCACATCGCGTTATTCCTTCTACCTTTTGTACTATGCCAAATTTCATCGAAGAAGGACATGGTAAAGAAGAAAACCGTAAATATATACGGGTGAAATGAAGAATTCGAAAAATTAAGACGTAGAAACTCATTGTGTACCGCGAAATTTTCACACAGCCCTCTCATTAGATCTCACATGGTACAATGTATGACCTCTTACCATCTATTAATAACCCTTTTACTGCCCAGACCGTAGCGGGCATGCAGGCCCTGTGGGTCATATATTTTCGAGTAAAAGAGAATGTTTACATCGAGATATACAGGATGCAAAGTAAATGGTGATTCCTTTCTGAATTTCAGGAAATTCCTTCTTTCTATCGCGGTATAAACGGAAACCTTTCGTATATCGTTTGACTCGATGTACTAATCGCTACTGGTAAAGCGCAATCATTTTTACTAAGTCACATTATATACCGTTATTATTTTTACTATCACGAAACTATTACCAAACTGCTTATTTCACGTTCGTTCTAACAACTTCGAGATATCCTAAACACCATTCGCATTAAATATTATTACATTGTACAAATAAAAAACAAGGAGCAAGTAATTTAGTAAAATCTTTAAAAGAAATATATAATTTGCAATTTTTACTTTATGAAATACATTTCACGAAAAAGTAATGTAATATTAAGGCGATGAGAGAAATCTTATTATTTAGCGTTGTTATTCTTATTATCCTACGCCTGTACTCGCTCCTTTATTACATTCACGATTCGTTCTTTTCAATTCGTGCACTAATATCAAACTTACTTGGGTTCATACGTTAATATATACAATATAAGAAATAATTTAAAGAAATTTATTTTCTGTGAAACAAAATTCACCACTTACCAAACGTCTTGTATATCTGATTTAATTAATTGCGCAATGTAAAGCTAAAAGTTAAATTATATATATAAAATATATAATAACTTTTATGTTATTCATTGAATGTACTCATTGAAATATCAAGAAAAAAAATAAACAGATACAAATACAAGTACATACATATACACGCACGCACACTCGCAAATGTATGCATACATGTATATCTATATGTGCTACAAGTATATAGAAGTTGGGAATTTAACATTAGCCATACAATAAGACTCTATTGAGAAAAATAAAAATGAAAGATCGACTAGATGGAACTTAAAATAAGAAAAAAGAAAAAAAAGAGAGAGAGAAGAAAATTACAAACATATAAATATAAACATATATATGTTTATATATACATGTATGTATATATGTATACACACACGCGCGCGTGCACACACAGAGACACACGCGCACACACACACACATAGACAAAGAAAATTCTTAACATTCTCCACGTGTTCTGATCAACGACTGTCATATATCGTAGGTTTATCGATGAACAAAACTAAATAGGATAATATTTGACTTTCTATATAACTCGCGTTTAGAAACTATTTGTAAAAGTTACGCAATTTCCTTCAAACATCTTATCATATTCCGTTATAGCTGTATGCAAAAGTTAACATTCAAACGACAAGATAATGCGAGCATGTACATGCACAAGTTATGAAATACCAAAATGTGGTGCACTGTGATTACTTTTAAAAGGTATCTAGAAATTTCTTTAGGTACGTATCGAATTTAAATCGCAGGAAACCATAGCGAACAAGTTAAAAACCTATTTTTTCTGTCAATACACGATACTTTACGAAACATTCCTTGCACACATATACATGTTTTATGTATACATGCATACATATAGGTATATACATATGCATGTATTCTCGCGCGCGCGCGTATGTGTGAGTGGAAGGATGGGTGCTCGTGTGTGTAGCTAGGAGATGGGCGCATGTTTACATATGTATGTATGTACGTATGCACGTATGTGTGTGTGTGCGCGCGTGTGTGTATATGTGCAAATATATGGGCATACGCGTAATACGATGTATATGCTCCTTTAACTTCGATATTTTAATGCATAAATATTTGCTCCTAATAACTTTTGTAGAGTTGTACTCTACTTTTGAGCAGCAATATACCTACGAAAGGATTTTGAAATCCACCACTTTCAGCTTTGATCCTCCCCTAGTAAGAAACTGATCGGGCTCGATTAGGGACTGGTATTGCCGCGCTTTATTATAGTTCGGCCGTAATAAAGAGCAGTTTTCTAAAAAGTGATGGTACACAAAAATATACATGCTTAAATTACGAAAATATCGCATTGCCAGTTTTTAGTGTAACGATACGACAAAAAATAAACATGAATTACTCGAAGACAAGCGTAACCAGAATTTCTACCTGTCGTAAGCTATATATTTAATTTAAGTAAACATAGCTTTGTTTCGTTCAATTCGCCTTTATGTTTGTTTCCAAATTTTCTAACATCCTTGTCGAATCACTAAGTAGTTGCATTTAAAAATGTTAATAGTACTTCTTACTGGATATTGCAATCATACGTTGTCTACTTTATTTCTTCATTTTAATATTCTAACAAATTTTGAAACGTCAGATATATAATTTTTAGCTTAATTGTTTCTTATTCATTCTGTTAAAAATAATACCTGTACTCTAAATAGATATTTATAATGTCACGTACGATATATGATTTCCAAAAGTATCAACACACTAAGGTGCTGACGGTGCGATATTTCCTCTAAACCGGTTTTTAACAAAATATAATTGAAATAAACAACTCGAATACATTGGAATCGTCGTAACAGCTAACCCTCCAATTTTCTGATGGAGTATGTTATACCGTCAAATGTAACACTAATTTGTATTCGATAAATACAGTTATAATAAATGTCACGATACGCTATTCATATTTTAATACATTTCTTTATCACGTCGAGCAACGATAAGAGTTCCAATAAATGCTTTTATTTCGAGGAGGAAAACACGCAGAAAAAGAGGAAAAGAAAAAAAAAAGAAGAAAAAAGTAGCAAGTACTTACATATACGTGTTTTGATTCGGGCGAAATATTCAAAAATATGCCGAATAAAATATACGCATAATTAGATAGCTTATAATTACATACTTCACCAGACAGTGCATATTCCAACTTCTATTCAGTATATCGGAGGGTTAAACGTATTAAATCAAAATGTTTACATTTATGTGTGTAATTATCAATCATCTAATCATAATATTTAAAACAAAAAGGAACTATCCATTAGATTCCTAGTGTTGTAATACATTAAGGCAGTATGTAAAAACAGCAAGTATAAATAAACGAAGTAACAAATTACACGGTAATTAAATAAACTCGCGAACAAAATTATTTTTATTTAAAAATTACTTTGCAATAAAGTCGAAACAGCATCACAACTTTAGGAATTTAATTCAGGATCTTCTGTATCGAATCGTCTTTTATTCTAAATAGATTTCAAGAAAATTGGAAATCATATACGTATTGAAACACGTTTACGAATATATCAAGTATAAATTTTTTAGAGAAAATTTTGTAATATATATGTATTAACAATTACTAATTCGTTTGAAGTTTAGAATTCCAAACAATTA
The DNA here is from genome assembly GCA_002201625.1 of Euglossa dilemma. NCBI lineage: Eukaryota > Metazoa > Arthropoda > Insecta > Hymenoptera > Apidae > Euglossa > Euglossa dilemma. Next base: position 201,897 of record NIJG01000025.1, on the reverse strand, counting down.
CGACGAATCGAAACGGAACAACCAATATTTTCTTATCGAAAAATGTCAACGACGATGTCTATTCACTAATGAACGAAAAAAAAAGTAATCACACACCTTGTAGGATAAAAATTGGCGATACGTTTGGCTCCTTTAGATGCTTCGCCAAATCCCCTGCGCAATGTAGTTGTTTGACTGATTTCTTCTTCGATCGACAGATTATAATCTGCGGAATTGCTACTTATGTCACCGTCATAACTGTGATCGGAAGTATGAGAATCATCGCTGATGAAACTAGAATTGGTTGAGTCTCCGTCCATTCGTAATGCAGACGAAGAAAGACCGAATCCCGAAAAGTCCATTTGATAACCTTCATAAACCACTAATAATGAACTGAAACAAATTTAAGAAAGAACGTTGTAGATAATATTATCAAATATTATGTTACAAACATGAATAATTTTCTCGTCTGATTCTAAAGTTATAATATTTTAAACATTTCGATGCAGGACATAGTTTCTAAAAATATTCCATTGATATAATTATTGAAACTTACCACGAATAAAATCGATAGTTGCTTTGCCTTTCAATTGCACGTCGTAATTGTTCTAATCGCGATACTACTTTTTCGATAACTAACGTTCGTAAACAAAAACCATTATGGAAAAATCGATACAATGCTGCTTTAAAACCTTCTTCGTTCAATTCTCTGCCCCAATATTTATCTTTTTTTACATAATGATCAGTATCGGCTTTATAACACACATTATTTTTCCTTTGCCATCAAATTTTAGATAATATACTGGTATTATTTTATTTTTAGTTCGTATTAAACAAAATTTAATATCAGAATATTACTATGTATAATACAATTTCCTATAATAGCAAACCTGCATTCCACATAGTCTAACACCTAATGAGGCTGACGTACTAGCAGCACATTTTGCAATTTGTTTATTACGTTTTTCAGCTGATGCATCATCACCATGCTGCCTGGTTCCCATTTTCAGATCCAATATACACGGATGAGTGTACTGAGATGTTATATTCTCCAACAAAAGAAAATCTATTTTTATACAAAAGAAAAAAAGAATATAATGATACTTCAATTACATTCCATAATTCCTATTATCTTATAGAATTCTTCTTATACGTACATTGTCTGTTTGACGCGTTATCCAAATGCATTCCTGGTTTTAGTATTTCTGCTAATGTATTATCACGATGAATTTTCATTCTAAAACAAAAATTACAGTAATTGATATTTATTATTGTTACTTTTCTTAGCCTTGCCAAGTTAAAGTACTTTGTGTATTCGTTGATTTCATATTATCTTTACAGTTGTAAATCATTTAGGTGCAAACCTTAATACATCTTCCCTTTTCCTTTTATTTGAACTATGTCCCTGTCTGTTATCCTGTTCTCTGAAACTAGGGCTATAACGTTTATCTAATGTAACCTCACCGCTATTAGAAGCTTGTATTACACCTGAAAGATACAAAATAATATGACATTCTTAATATTATTTCACACAATGGTTTGCTACTACCGTATTAATTACAATCACATGCATATGAAAATGAACAACTTAATTTATTGCTTACTTAAATACCTATCGAAAGAATTTTATTATTTAATTCACTTAGAATATGAATTTATACAATGCAATAAATATTTATCCAAGAGAAGAAATAAAGAATAATAAAGCCATTTTACCTTTAAATTTTGGGACGAAAATTTGAATGTCTTGTGGAATGTTTTGATAAAAATTAAGCTCTCTGCAGTTTAATGGTTTACAAATAGTATTCTGATTAAGTAATAGTAATCTCGTATGTCCACCAACCTATAGAAATTGTACAAAAGTGTTGATTTGATAAGAATGCATGAATAAAAATTCATAAGAATACTTGAAAAGTACCATACATTTATATAAAATATATAACGTAATTTACCAATTTTTTTTTTATTTGTTCCTGCTATATATTTTAAAAATATGTAAATTATTACATTTTTTAATTTAGGCAATTATTTCTTAGTCTTTTTTTTCTGCTATATAATGACAATAAACATATATACTTAGGATAAATTATCATTTAAAATAAAAACAAAAAGCAATATTTTATTATATGTTACATTTACTGATGTGTATACATATACTGACTACGCTGATTAATGTAATTAACGTTAAAAACAAGCAACAACAACAATTTTTCAAATTGAAAATCAATATTACATTTTATAACTAGAAAATGAAACAGTAAAGTATGAGTCATAATAAGAATAATTTGTGCATTACTTTACTTAAATAGAGTAGTACAACTCAACAAGACAAATCATCACTTTACCTGGTTCTTAAGTGGCAATAATGCAACTTCTTCATCATTCTCCTGTAGAAAACAGGAACTATTTGTACTATGGCACTGCGATTTTGTTTCTCCCATACCCCAGGTACCCGATAAATATACCATAACCGCTAATTATAGTCCAGCAAATAAAACAAACACCAAAACAAATTGTTCACACGCTTTGTACTTCTGTGTATCTTGTCGATACGTTTACCACCCATTCAATGGTACTGAATAATTTACTCAATACATTTTCCTTAAATGTATCATTATGTTAAAACAATGACAAAATACTGTTACTAACAAATACAAGATAAACCGTTAAGTATTTTTAATATTCTTTTACGGTCAATTTTTCATTTGTAACGCACGTAAAGAAAAGGTATTGCTGTAGACAACACTACGATATCAGCTGTACATCTAGGATGCAAATTTTTTTTTGAAGGGCATGTGGAAGTTCAGAAAGTTTCAGACAAGGTACACCATCTAGCGGTAAAAGAATGGAACAAAAATAATTTCCAAGAGAAGTTTACTAAGTTTACTGATTGGTAGAGTACGTTCAATAGCCGTATCATAGATGTACATATAAGGTATACTTGTTACACTCATGATAATATTCGATCTAGTTGTAAGATTGTATATTAATAAAGAACAAAATAACTTTAAATTCTATTTTCATATGTATTTTCATTTACACTAGTGAAAATCTTATGATTTGTAAACGATTTCCAGATTGTATACGATCTCCAATCGCATATGCGTACAGACAAATATAGTGTAGACTTATATATTTTGTATCTCGTGCTATCAATATGATTATTCTGTATATATATTCAGAAACTATGTTCGAAAATATATATATATGAACTATGTAAAATGAGAATATAATATATTTGTTAGCAAAAAATTAGGATAAATTTCTATAATTGTGAAATAATAAAATAATAATTAGATTAACGGCTTGATTCATTTCATATATATCTTTTTTTAAATTCCCGCGAATTGTAAGCATAAATTATACATTCATACTATTGTCTATTGATATGTTTATAAAATGACCAGATGTATGTACATAAATAAAAGCGTCTGTGCAACATATTTAATTCGGTGTCACGTGTATAATGCACTAATTTCGATTTATCCAGTATAATCTAACAGTTCAACAATTTGTATATAACAATCCAATTGGATACAATAATTTGTTAAAAATGTTTAGAAGATTAAAGAATTTTAATATACTCCAAAACACTAATTTTACATATGCAACTATGAAAGAATATAATCAGAAGGTTAATTTCCATTGTAGCCAAGATTTTATATTACATACTTTGTACATGTTATGCAAATAATTATAGGTTTTCATATGTAACTATTCAAAGAGAATAGTTTCGGGAATTCAACCAACTGGAAATTTGCATTTGGGAAATTACTTTGGTGCTATACAAAAATGGATACAACTTCAAGATAATGAAGAAAATGTTATTTGGAGTATTGTGGATATGCATTCTATTACCTTACCACATGTAAGATTTTATTGAATTTATATTGTAAATCTAATAGTGAAAATATTAAAAAATTTGTATAATTACAAATAAGAACATAAAAGAAGGAGGAAAGAAAAGTAAATGTTAATCATAGGATTCTAAGGAGTTGAATAATAACATATTAAAAATGACGGCAACATTGGTAGCATGTGGTATTAATCCAGAGAAGAGCATATTATTTCAACAATCTACTATACCTATGCATACACAACTATGCTGGGTTTTGGGTTCTATAACAACCTTACCAAGATTAGCCCGTTTGCCTCAATTCAAAGATAAAAAACAAACACTAAAGGTTGTTCCCCTGAGTTTATATATTTATCCTGTTCTACAAGCTGCTGATATATTGCTATATAAGTAAGTATTTTATATGCAAAAGTAAGTAAATTCATATTTCTTAATGATGCATCATAACTTTTTTAGAGCATATTAATGGATTGCATTAAGTAATTGAAGTTAATTTCATAAAGAGAATACTTCATGTATATTACAGAGCAACACATGTTCCAGTAGGACAAGATCAAATTCAACACATTCAATTAGCACAAGAATTAGCCATTAAATTCAACAAAATGTATGGAGATACCTTTCCTGTGCCTCATGCTTTAGTTAATGGTAATTTTCTTGTTTTCTGCTTATTTTAATATAAAAGTATAATACACACATACATGTCTGTATGTGTTATATTGTTTATGTATCTATTTCAAATAAAACATACGTGTTGCAGAAAATGCAGGTGAACGAATAAAGTCACTACGAGATCCTTCAAAGAAAATGTCAAAGTCTAGTCAAGATCCAAGAAGCAGATTGGATATATTAGACCAACCTGATGTATTAGTAAAGAAAATAAAAGTGGCAGTTACTGATTGTACATCAAAGGTATCTTATGAACCAGAGACTCGACCTGGTGTTTCCAATTTGGTTGCTCTCCATTCATTATTTACTGGGAAATCAACAAATGAAATATGTTCTGAAGCAGAAGGATTAGATACTGGCAAGTATGTACATTAAGAAATACATTCCATTTTTCCCTAGTCATTATAGAAAAGCTATTAAATTATTTTTTTATATTATTATATTGTTTATATATTACAGATATAAATTGGTGCTGGCAGATTTAATTGTAGAAAAGTTAACTCCAATACGTGAAGAATATTTAAGATTAATTAAGGAACCAATTTATTTGCAACGAATTTTAGAAAACGGTAGAGAAAGAGCAATGGAAATAGCTAGTGAATCTTGGCATGAAATTCAGAGCAAAGTTGGATTTAATAGTATTATTTGCATGAACGAATTAGGAAAGAGAATACACGAATTATAATGTAAAATGAATATTTATTTGAAAATAAATTACATACAAAGTATACATTGAATAATGACTATTGAGGTTGTGTAAATCCTTGTTAATAATACTATCTCATATCGATAACTAATTTACCTCGTAAATGACCTTGAGTTACTCTATCATATGCTAGTGGCAAATCTTGAAATTGATATACTTTTTTAACCACAGGAACCAGCTGTGTATAGAAAAGAAATAATGTATATGCTTCTATTAAAAAGAATTAAAACTATATAGAAAGACAGATACTACCTTTCCACTTTCAACAAATTCTTTAAGTGTTTTAATTCCTGTTTCAGAAGGTGTAAAAAATCCCCATTTCACTGTACTTTTATTTTCAATGATCGAAATGTTATGTTTCATCAGTGCTCCTACATTTTTTACTGTACCCACAATCAATCCGTGTTGGTCAGTATTTCTTAGTAATGGAGAATTCAAAGTGATATAAGTACAGTGAGGGTAGCCTTTCAATCGTATTTGATCTGGCCCCTGATTAGCACAATCCAAAATTATATCATAACTAAATTGAAAATGAATGAAATTGATATCAAAGGTAAATTTTGCTTATGAGGTAAGTCAATAAGTGAATTACATACGGTCCCTCTGCTATGATTTTTGAATCAACACCATCTAATTTATAATCAATTACAACATCAGCTCCTAGCTTTTGTATTAAATTTACAGCATCGCTACTGCATGTAGTAATAACCTAGATCAGTTTGATTTTGTTTTATAATATATAAAAGTAAAAAGTCTAATTGTAATCATAAGTGGCATACATGGATGTTCCAAGCTTTCAAAAGTTGTATTGCCAATGTTCCTACACCTCCAGAACCACCTAATACAAGAACTCTGTTACTTCTTCTCATGGATAAGGAGGTTTTATAACATAACGCGCCTGTAATCCACAGCGCAGACCATGCTGTGAGACCTGCGTATAATATGCTCGCTGACTCTATATGTGACAAATTTGTAGGTCTTAAACTGACCTATAAACCAATATCATTTCGATTTATATTTTGTACATTTGATCGTTATTTATTGTAATATTTACTAATCGATCTATTACTTACCAACGTATTATCAACAACTACATAACCAGCATGACAACCTTGTTGTTCTACAGGGACCACACCCCATACTTTATCACCCAAATTGAATTTTTCCCCAACACTATGTCCTTTCGAAACTATTATACCAGAAAAATCTCTTCCTAAAGTTAACGGTAATTCTAAATCATCGTATTGCCCACTAGTAAGATTTCTCGCTTTTCTCTTTAAATTTAAAATTACAGCACCATATCCCTCTAACAGAAAAGAAATTTGATAATGACGTTAAATGGTTAATATTTAAGCTGCAAGAAATACAGAATTAGTATAATATATTGTATACTTGTCATAGCAATATCTATAGGATTTACACTAGATGCTTCAACTTTCACAAGAATATCTGTTGGTCTAGAGATTACCGGAATTCTGATAGTTGAAAGTTTTAACTCTTCTAAACCACCATACGAATGAATTTGCCAAGCTTGCATTTTGTCCTCAATATTCTCTTTACATAGTAATGATAGATTACTAAAAAAACGTGAATGAATGCTTGCAATATTTGATTTAAAATTTAATGTTATTCTCTTTAACATTGTTCTAAACTGATTTCAATTGGACAGTGAAGAATGTGAAATTTAAAAAATAGGTTACGTTGAAACAATCGTGTTAATTTGTCTCGTAGCACTATTAAAAATCTTTTTTAAAATTTGTTAACATAAACTCATACATGATGTTACTGAAATTGATAATTTAGCGAATGTACTTTATGGATTTTTTCATAGGAAAATCGTCGGACATTAATTTCCCGAAGTATCCAACATGAATTGAATGGTAACGTTGCATATCTTCTTTTATTTTTTTGTTTTGATATGTTGATATACGTATGCTTGTATATATATGTATATATAAAACAGTGGTATATTTAATGTACGAGATAAAGTGACTACGAGCAAGGAAGATTTGTCTTGCTCTAATGCGTTGTTTAAATATTTTTATTTCTATTTTCCGATATGTAAAATTGAATTGTACCGCGTTACGAAATCCCGTTATAACTTCCTTTTGAGAAACACTATTTTAAATGTTCCAGGTTATCGAAAAGAATAAATTGGGAAAAAAATGAGTTCGAACCTTGCTTTCTATAATTAATTTTGTATTTTAAGTTTATTTTTACTGTACAATGTAGCATGAAATAACACATAGACTAATTTTATTACAGATGTACAGGTATAATACCGTAAGTTGTAACAGGTAAAGTTTGCGAAGTAAATTTTATTAAAAAAGAAAAAGAAGAAAATTATTCGATAAGTAAAGTATAACGACAACCGACATCGGATAATATCGATACTTTATTTAAATGTACTTATGGCATTATATTTTCCTTGTTTTCACTATATTTTTCGTAAGTTTAAAAAACAAGCATATGATTTTATAGTTCCGTATATATCTATCACAGATATATGTATACGTATGATTGAATCAAATGTTTAAACGTTTGTCGTTTATATATTGGAATTAACGGTTATTAAACATGTTTAATTAATTGGAAAATATCTGGGACGTATATCTGCGAGTGATGCGTGTGTATTTGTATGTGGCGCATAAATCATGAGAAATGTAGTTTCGTTAATCTTTATTAGTAATGAATCATTTGATAGGAGAGAGTGAAACGAGGATGGTTCTTTCGTTTTACGAGTAAATTTGACAATGCGCATGCCTGTTATCGATCGCTAATCACTATGGTTACACCTTGGTATATCGGCACGACAGCGACTACGACAGCGACGACGACGACGGCGGCGACAACGACGGTGACAGCGATCACCCTGCATTTGTTTCACGGTGAGTTTAACGAAAGATTGAATAGTTGGATCGAATAAAATCAATGAAATGTAAAAGGGAATAAAAGTGACGAGAGTAAGGGGATTTTGAAGGGAAAAGTGTATAGGATAATAGAGTGAAAGAGGAAAGAAGTAAGATGTAAATTGTAAATTTTCGTAAAAAGAATGTTGATCTTGGTGTGACATGCCTGCTTACTCGCTTAATAAGACAAAGTGGGGAGAAAGGCAATGGACAAACAGACTAACTAAGGGAGGAAGAGTGAGAAAGAAGGAAATTTAGAGAGACAGAGAAAGAGAAAGATTCGGTCGGGAAGGGAAAGAGGTGAGAAGAGAGAAAAAAATCGGGAGAATGAAGGAACAGGTGAAGGGGTCGGAGGGGGTGGAGCGGGTGGGGGTTCGTTCGAGGGAAGGGGAATAGGAAAACGCATACAGGGCTGTTCAGAGTAACATGGAGCGCATCGCGGGCGCAGCGAGAGAGGATATTGACATTTTCGGTCGAGGGGCGCGCATTCGTAGAAGAAGGGGTAGTGGGTAACGGGGCAGTCGCCTCTTTTACCCGATCCTGCAGTATCCATGGCTACGTCGTCCGCGAGGATTTCGCGCGAAATATCGGAAATTTCACACGCGTAATCTTTTATTTTATAAGTATTCTATCAGTGAATTGTCAGGTGTTTTAGTTTCTGTCAGACGACGTTGGTCGTTGGGTAGGGTTACCTCTTATTGTTTCGCAAGTGACCACTTACGAATTATTTGCTTTCGGGAAGGGTGGGTACCGTGATCTCACACCCCTCTACTACGACAGTGATAGCTCATCCCTTCTTTGATTCTGTTCCTAACCCCTTCCTACCTATTCGTTTATCTCTCCGTCTCTTGCTACACCACGCAACCCTTTCTTCTCTTACCGTCTCTTCTCTACCCATCTTTCCTCCCACACTCTATCCTTTTCTTTTTACTGCCATTCCGCGGCTTACCTTCTCTTTTATCGCGCAACGCCTACCGAACGTTCAACGTCTGAATCGAGATAATATCAACGTCCACAGTGGCGAGGATACCGCCAATGGTGAGTTCCTTTCTTACGATTACACCGAGAGTCCAAACACGCGAGTCTATACGGATAAATAGGTGGCAAACGAACGGATAAAAAGCAGACAAGTAAGATAGACTAAACGATCGAGGAAGAAAGGAAGAAAGGGAGCAAGAGAAAATGGGTGGGGGATAGGAGAGGATAGCATAGGAGAGGAGAGGAGAGACGAGAGAGACGAGAGAGGAGAGAGAGAGAGAGAGAGAGGGAGGAGGGGGGACAGGGAATCGGAAATGGGGAAAGAACGAAAAGCATAGGATAAAAAGTGTATCCAGAAGGTGTTGAGAAAATGAGAAATATGAGTATTGGAAAAATGCCCGAATGGAAGAGAGGGTTACTCTTTTCGAGAGTTAAGAAGTATAAGGGGCGTTGATTGAGCACTGGGCAGAGAATGGGTGCATCCTGCCTGGTGCAGTGTTTACTCGAACTTCATGGTGAACTACCTTCGACTAGGCGGTGTCGATTCTCCTTTGTTGTTCGACAAAGACCAAACACGATTAGTTACAGTGATATGTGATCTTCGTAGTTTATTAAATAATATTTCGATATGTTCGACAGCCTTTTCGGTAATTGGAATTCGGAGCTGCTGTGTATAATCAGTTTTTCTTATTCGTATTTGTGCCAACGTTTATTATTCCGCGTTAATGACGTATTCGATGGATTAATAGATATTAAACCGATTCGTTTTGTTTTCTAAATATACAGGCTGATATATCTGAACTAACGACATCGATATAATCGCTATTCACGGACGTATATTTGCCGAATTATTCTTAATCGCCGATAAAGGGTTTATTTAAATACATTTATATTTGTCGATGCTCGAAGATCACTGTAGCAATGTTCCCCGTTCTTATGTTGTAACGGAGTATCCGTAATTCGTATTATCCGATAATGTACGGTATTCGGGTGAAATAGCGATTCAATAGCGATTTAATAACGATTTAATAGCGATTTAATGGCGATTTAAACGGAAAATGGTAAATATAAATATGATAAAGTAATGCGTATGATGCAGGTGAAAAGACGACATCGGTTCAGTAACCCTCTCGGCGACGCCACCCCTATTATTATCCGTGACACGTCCACGCAACACTTTGTTCCGCTTCATTGACCTCGCTAATGTCTGTGTCATCGTATGACACTGCAAGTATCTTTTCTAGTTGTCGAAATAATTTGATAACTAAGGGAGGAGAATAGAGACGCGAAATGTAGCAAATTTCGAGGAATTAACTTCAAAGAGGAAATGCTTCTATTAATTATCGTTTTTATTCTCCTGATTTATGTATCGACGATATTCGAGAGTAACGTTCTTATAAAAGAGAATAACGCGAACGGTACGATAGAAATTAATAAGAATTATTATATTTTCAGCGATCATGTCAGGGACAAGCTGATGAACTTTTGAACACCTACAATGATGTGACAATAAAGATATCTTCTCCTACGTCCTTTATCATATCGCGGGGTATTCACCCTGTTCTACAGTGCTTCCCAGAATAGATCAAGAGAATGAAATAAAAAAATAATCATCGGTTAAATTGATGATTGATAAACACGGTGCCAAACGTCGATAGACGAGCCAATCAAAGTGAATATAGAGCATCTTGATATTTCGATAAACATCGACAATTAGGGAGCAAAAGAGAAAGAGCAAAGACAGGAAGAAACGAAAGGTTGGCTACTCACTGCAAAACGCACAGAACAGAACGGTTAGATTAAGTTTGAACGAAGAGGAGGAGAGCACAAACAAGGGGAAAGTAGCGAGAGTTATAGAGGAAAGAAAGGGAATTAATAATCGAAAGTAACGTGAGGGAAGAGTCACAGGTGATATAAGAGAATAAGAAGAATAGAATGGGCAATAAGTTGTCTTGCAGTTGTGCTCCTCTAATCAGAAAGGCTTATCGTTACGAGGATTCACCATGGCAGGCTGGTGCGAGAAACGGAATAAGCAGCAGCGGAGGTCGCAGGGGTGATACTGGCCACTTGCTCAGGTGCGGAAGCTTAAGAGAAAGGAAGAGGTGCGCATACCATACCATTCAACCATTCAGCCACTCCATTCGACTCCATTCTCGATCTTTACTTTTTCGGAAGGCTATTTCTTCACCGATACACCCCCTCCCCCCTCTCTCTCTCTCTCTCTCTTTCTCTCTCTCTCTCTCTCTCTCTCTATCCCCATCTTTCCACCCGATCAGAAACACACACACACACACGCATCAAATGCATTGTAATTTCTTTACTCCTCGGGTAGAACTCGTTCATTTCAGATACTACTTGCATTTATATTTCTTGGTCTTTTCGATCAAATCTTTCTTTCTCCGTGTTATCGTTCGAATGATTGAATTTTTATTTCATTCGATTTGTTCATTGTCTTTAAATAAAACTATACCTCGTTTCAATGAATTTTTTAACTAACGTTTCTCCATGTTTTCCATCCTTTCGATGTACGATACGCTGGTAGAACATTTTATCGTAATAACGTCGACTAAAGACGCATTTAATCGGACTGTTCTACTCGAGTTCTTTTTCTTTTCCTCCTTTCCGCTTTTCTCCTTTCTTATTTACTTTTTTTTCTTTATTTCTTGCTCTTTCGCTTTTCTCTATCTCTCCGATACACGCACATACTCGTATTTACATTCATCTACGCGTTTGATCGAATCACTTTCTCTTCCTTTCTCTTTATTCTCACTTTGTTTTCTCGATATATATCCTATTTTATCTATTCCTGCACATCTATCGTTTATTTGCTATACCGCTCATTATTTCAGCTCAAATTCCATTTTATCACATTTTTATTGCCCAAAGTCGAAGACTCGACATATGATTTCGAGCAATTTAAAAGAGATTTAAAACGTTTCCGTTCTACGTTTCGTACATTGTATTACAAATTTACAACGATTTTTATAGATATATAAAATTTTCGAGAAATGAAACTCATCTTCCAGCATTTTTAATCGTTTGATCCGGTTACCTTTCTATGCAGTTTTATTATACTTAGATAAGAATACAAGTTTATTAATTAGACAATTGTTACGATAAATTTGAAGCTTGTAATCATATGTTTTATCGATATTATCGGGCATATTGCTCAGGCACTTGCTTACAGTATACCCTCTCACACATGCAATTTTTTCTGCACTTTATCCAGCAGCGGTTTGCGTCTATCTTGCGTGCATGCTCTTATTATTAACCTACGAAGTTTAGGACCGTATCGCATGTAAATTGCAATTTACAAAATGATATTTCATATAAGATTTATTGCTTTCTATTCCGAAGTGAAAAATTGTGTACGATAATAACGGTGTACAAAATACGACGATAATGGGATCGCGATACGTTGTAAGTTTAATTCGTATGAAACATTATGCATTAGTTGATATTTTAACGTTTACATGCATGTCTCTTTAATGAAAAATACAAATATGCGTCGTGTCCTCTTTATTTTCAGAAAATAACAAAAAATGAAAATGAAAGAGGAACAGACTGAAAAGAGCAAAAATGAGGGAAGAAAAGAACATAAATTTTTATTTTAACATTTACATAAAATATTCGTCGAGATATTCGATAAATTTCGCCTATATTTTTTTCTTTATTACTTAGTACGAGTATCATACGCGTTATAGGCCTGTTTCTTTCTGTTATATCATATATAAGTACACGCATATGTATTTGTATAATATAACAAATTAGATAAGTATATCTCAATGTTAAAGGCAATGTTTGTGCACAACGATCAATCTGGTTCCTATCTTGGGCCTGATTTGGCCGATTTCTACTAAGGTTTTTAGCTCCTTATCGCTTTTCTTACGATTTTTACTCCTTCTTTGAAATAACATTTCGACTGTTCGCGTAAAACATACGATATAAACTGCTAAATTTGATATACAAGATTACAAAACTGCATACAGTAAATACGTATATTATTTTCGATACAATTTACCAATAGCAGTGTAACGTATAATTATATAACGTATAATAACGTGTAATAATTTGTAACTAAACGAGATAAACTTGTATTGTATACGACATTCTTTTTTACTTTCTTCTTTTTTCTTTTTTTCTTTTTTATCTAGAAAGGCCTACTGAACGCGATGTTTATCGAATAATATTCTTATTCATCGTACCGGTAGACTATTTTTTTCAACAATTGCAAATTATCGATCTAATATGCGAGGAAAGAAACACAGAAGGAGAAGGAAAACAACGAAAACCACAAGTATAAGAGGAAGAGGATGGAGCGGAATAGAAAACGTTACACACACGTTTCCTAGTTATATCGCGTGCCTCAGATGAATATTAATATTTCAAAATACGAATACGAATACGAATATTTTAATGCTAAATAATATTCATAGATTATTTTTATTTCAATTATTTATATCCGTTCCCTATCATAGTAACCGCTGCATCTGTATCTGTATCTATATCTATATCTGTATCTATATCTATATCTATATCTATATCTATACCTATTCCAATGCAAATGATGCTTTTATTATGACGTACAATTTAGTAAAAACAATTTTTAGACTGTGGGCTGAAGTGTTCCACGTAAGTGCCAGTGGGGGAGGGTCTGTAAAATGGCAGCAGGTCTCTGAGGATTTAGTTCCTGTAAATATCATATGCATTCAAGATTCGCCAGAATGTATTTTCCACATTACCGCATACAACAGTCAGGTGGACAAAATTTTGGATGTACGATTGGTTCAACCAGGTAAGACTGTTATCCGATCTTAATTATATTTCATACTTTTTAAAATAATACACATGCGCACGAGCAGCACGCATGCGTATATGTGTATGTAAAAAGGAGATAAAGAGACAAAGTGAGTTTTATTAAAAGCCAATCCATTGTTGTATCCGATGTCAATATTATTGTACAGGTACACGCATTGGACAAGCGTCAGACTGTTTCGTTTACTGGAAAGATACGATGACTAACGATACATGGGGATTGAATTTTACTTCACCGATAGATGCTAAACAATTCAAAGAATGTTGCGTAAGTTTATAAGTTATGCAATTTAGCATTTTTCTAAGTTTATTGCACTATTTGTTTATGTCATAGGTTGAATTTCGCATATTTTCCTTTTTATCGGTTTTCCTCCTTTATTATTGTCGATTTCCTTCCTCTATCGTAAGAACAGGCAATAAGTAAAATAATGTGGCACTGAATTGTAATTTTGATAGATTGCCTTGGTTCGAAACACTTTTCGATAATGAGATAATGAGATAAGAGAACGGGTTTCATAGTATTCGAGTCATTTACAGTCATTAGTTAATTTTTCGTACAGTCTCTGTCGTCCAAGATTTCAAGGAAAGCGTCCTCTTCTTACTCGTTGAAGCTTGAACCACTTAACAAACAAAAAATCAACAAAATACGGAAAAAGCCGTTATCGACACCGGCGTCGCCAAGTAGGTCCAGGGAGCCTCAATGTACTTGCATGACCTCGGAACAACTCGCCAAATTTCGAAACCCAGGACCTAGATATCGAGAATTTTGCGGTACGATATATTTGTCAAGACGTATATATATTAGCATATAAATCAATCTCTTGATTACGTAGTCCCCGATTACGAGTAGTTGGTCATTTCTCTGAAAGGAGACTCCTGGAGGCGGACTGTTTCTCTCATACTTATTTGGCGGCTCGCGGCCGTTAATGGATGATTATATTACGATTACAAGCGGCAGATATTCTCGCCCCTTCTCGAAGTATAAAAGAAGTATAAAAGGCAGTCCGTGTCGAGGAGTTAAACGAATAGCGAGAAATATACCACGCGTTAAATTAATCAAGAGTTTTTCTCCATCTCCCAACTTCCTACATTCTACATTTCATGTTTACTTCGTTATGCGTGATACAGTTACTTCCACGCTACCGCGGACTATGGCACGATCCACCGAAGTGGAAATGACACCAGCTCGTGACAAAATAACAGCGGCAACGTCCAGCGCGTCTCTCTACGATAACGTCAACAATACCAATGTAACGCCAGGCAAGACACCAAAGGCAGGTGAATCGAAGCAAAAGGAGAAACAAAACGAAACGTATCAAACTGCACCGAAGACGGCAAACGTAGGCATCGAAACGGTCACCGTTGGATCCCAGGTAAACCACCTTATCACCTCACTGTATCACCATATTACTTATTACGATGTTACGATATTACATATCACGTATCGAATGTAAAATCGTAATGAAAAATTGGGGAAACAAGTTATTCTTATACTAATTGAATTGCAGATCGATAGCCCGGAAGAGGAAAGCACGATATCCCCGGAAAAAGGTCGGAAACAAAATCAAGATTCGTCTACTCAACAAAATGGTACCGAAATGTTAAAGTCAGAAGGTACACAAGCAGGTGGTACATTACAAAATAAATCTTTGCGAAAAGAGCAATTACATCATACGAAGTCTGCTGACTATACAGACTTGGAGTTGCAAAACGGAAATATTTTCAACATAGTGAATAATAATCATAGTGAAAAGAAATCAAAAAGCAAGAGTACAGATGATATGAGGATCGAAAATGCACAAAACGGTGGAATTAGTTTAGATTCGAATACCTTGAAAAGAATGTTGAAACCAATGTCGAGTATCGATAGCCCGGTTACGTCACCAGAGATGACTAGAAAAAGGCATAGCCATCACAATTATCATTATCATCCAAGCAATAATAATCAGAAGTATGTTATGCAAGAGAGTGGAAATGAAAATTGCGCGCCTCTCTATCGGGTGCCATATAATACCAAGTTCCAGACATCTAGAAGCGTGCACGATATGGGACGTCAATACGCTGGTACATACGATAACAATTTCATACACTATCTGATACGCGAATATTCTCTATCCATTTGGTTCTTTCAAATTTCTTTCAAATTTCTTTCAAATCGCATCCGGTTAGAGTCTGAATTCAATTTTCTTTCCTAACTTGATTCGTTGGTCGATGGGACACGAAATTTCTTTTTACACGTGACATATGTGTATATACTATCCCCAACACACACATGCTACACACGCACACTTCTATACACACACGCACGTACGTGCATATACACGTAAAGATACAAGACTGAAGTTTCGAGTCTTTTATTTTACGTTTTCCTTTTAAAGGTCGCGTTGTTTGTTACGAATACTCAAGA
This sequence comes from Euglossa dilemma, assembly GCA_002201625.1. Taxonomy (NCBI): domain Eukaryota; kingdom Metazoa; phylum Arthropoda; class Insecta; order Hymenoptera; family Apidae; genus Euglossa; species Euglossa dilemma. The sequence goes on along the minus strand of NIJG01000025.1, from coordinate 185,578 downwards.
TTTTTGTTCTTTGACCGGTTGCACATCATTTGACTATATAAATACGAATATTGAAAAAGTGAAATATGTTATATTTAATGAAACGGTTGTTGTGCCATGTACATAACGATGGTGTATATGTCTAGTTATCCTTAAATTATTTACGTATCTATATCGTCTTTAATTCAAATTATCAACAATTACTAACGATTATTCTTTCTGACTTGTTGCACCAAGGGCAACTGCCAAACGTAATTGCATAGCTAAAGAGAAGAAAGAAACGAACCAAGAGTGAATGTCTTTACGTTACGAAGCATCCCTGTTTCAAAAAGCAACATCGTTACGAAAGATTATCAACGTAATATTTTTCTTGAGAAGTAGAAACGTTCGAGTAGCGCAATACGTATACCGTGTTTGCGTATAACAGTACCGAGTAAAGTATACGTAAACACACACATATATGTATATGTATATGTATATATATATATATATACATATACATATATATCTTTGTTTATCCTAATAAATTAGAGAAGTATAGTAAACATGCGACTGTCTTTTCCAAGCGTTTAAAAGAAAAGGTGGTATTGCATAGTCTATAAATAAATAAAGGGGTGCGTAGTTGATTAACAGGGATGCATGGCGCATGTCAACTTACATCGTCGAATCAACGTGAACGCAACAAAATATCGATTCTTTACGTTCGACAGCTGAATACAATTATCACACCGTTTCCAATTCCTGCATGAAGCACCTGTTTGTCGTAGGCGACAGAACCAGGACCTATTTAGATTCGGAACGTAATCGGTGCACAGGTGATATGTCGCCGCCATCGGATAATGTCATCTTCGATAATCAGTGTTACGCGACTACACCGAGTTCATCGAATGGGAATTCGGATATGGAACAACCGACGCATTGCAATGCGCGTCGTTGTACAGTTGGTCAGGCGTATCAACAACAGAACATGCAGTCGGTATCAACACCTGGTAGTCCAACTAGTAGACTTCTTCTTGAGTATGAAATGCATCTAAGGAACACATTGGCCAAGGGTATGGACGCTGAAAGCTACAGTTTACGTACTTTCGAGGCGTTACTAACGCAAAGCATGGAAGATTTAGGTGAGTAGTAAGCTTATTTCTCATATTGCCGACAAATTTCATCTGTGTTATATCTACACACATGTCCCTTCTTTCTTCCTCATTTTTCCTCATTTTTCCCTACCTTTATTTATCTACTACTGCTACTATTATTACCTTTTCCTTTACTTTGTCGGAGAAGATCACTTTCCTTTCTTTTTTCCTTTCTTCCTCTCCTCCTTTCCTTACCCTCTCCCCTCTCTTTCTCCCTATCCTCCCACCCTGCCTTCCTTCTTCCCTTCTTTCCTCCTATCCTTCCCTTCTTCTATACTAAACCGAGCGTCAATGTTGCAGAATTCGCAAAAAATATACCGTTGAACATTCAACGTACACCTCACGTTTCACGAAGACGTAAGTTTTATCAAGTATCTCGTTTAAACCCTTAAAAGTCTTCGTTCATATGTACATACTCCAAACTAAACTACACCTTATTCGACTTGTTGATTCTGTTACATTACTTATCGGTATTTAATAAATGAGCCTAAAGAAACGTGAAAATTGCGGGTATCTTTCGACAGTTAATGAATTTCACTCGAAGATGAAATTTATCGTTTCCTTTCTCAAATAAAATATTTGCCATGCATGTTTAATACATAATTCGATATTTTCACAGGTTCTACTTCCAACAAATCGTCAACGTTACCACTATCTTATCGTTATTGCAACGAAAGGCAAAATAGCAAGGATAGAGATGGTTACTACAGTGATCGCAATGAAATGATCAGGGAGAAACGAGACAGAGACATCGATCGAGATCGTGGATATCTTAGCGATTATAATTCTAGGTAAATTTCCATGATTCACCGTTAAATTATAAAATCCGTCGAAAAATGATGAATAATTTTTTGCTTTGGCTTCACCTCGAAAGAAATATCTTGAAATATTATAACTTAATATCATATAGACGATATACTATATATAATTTCCCCGTGCCGATTGCTCTTTACCGTATATAACGTAGAAAATAAGGTTAATTAAATATATGTTTGTAAAATAATGTAGAAAATAACGTCTATTATATAGAGACGTAAAAATTTTAAGATGTGCTAGCTGCGTTGGAGAATCTGCACGTGCACAGTGGTTTCGACATTCGGATGGATGGCAATCTGGTAGTTCGACGCTTGGTTCTGGTGCTTCTAGTTCCATGAATCCAAGTTATTTGGGACATAAACGCGACTCTACGTGGGATTCTTTACCATCTTTGAGACACGAGGGCAGTCTTAACGATAGTGGATACAAATCGAATCGAACCGATTCTCTAGAACAAAGGTGAATAACTCGTATCGAAACAAATGTTCAACTAATCGCGTCAATGAAAACCTGTACTTGGAGTTATAAATTTGCGCAATCCTTAAGATATAACACTTTGTGTGTGTGTGTTCTGTTTTGTGATGTTTCAGGGGTACATTCGATAGACAAGACAGCGTGAGATCGGATTACATGTCAGACCGGGATGGGAGATATGGAATTGTTCAACAAGCTTCGCTAGAGAGCACAGACTCGAGAATTTGCTACTTGACGTCCTCAGAGGTGAGTTCCTTGAGTAGTTGTTGACCTTATCAACCCGATATATCCACTTCGGCAATTCGCTACTACTTTAGTTAGTTGAACTTTATAAGATGAAAACAAAAGTGCTGATATTTTGCAAATAACGGACGCGAGGAAATTCGGTAATCGAATTGAATCTGGTTCGAGCAAAGTAGACGGTTTTCAATCTTTCGCTTCACGTTATGGAGTTATTTTTCCTTTTATTCATAAATTGATTATAAAGTAACAGTAATATATATGAACGAATATATATATATATACATATATAATGCGGCATGTCGCATTGTTACTATATTTATATAGCGGCATACGAGGAAGGAGCCTGCATGCTAATGAACACAAAGAAACGTGTGGCTATCGATATGGCAAAAAAGCACGTATCTATTCGTTGAACGTCGATAACCTACTGACCCTGCCTTCACGTGTCTTGCACGAGTTACCTTTCAGTCTATTTCTATGCGTCGTACTTGAACGCTGAAGGTATATAGCGTTGTCTCTCGTTTTACTTTTTCCTCTTTGTCGCATCTCACTATGGCATTACGCGGTACCATACGACGTACACGTATTCAAATTTCATAAAGATCGAAGGAAAGAACGAAAGAGGAACGAATTTGGTCGAGATAACGGAAATTGAGAAATCATAAAAATAAAATTATATCGATACGATACGATGTAAAGTTATCGTTGTACGCGGAAGATTATCGTATTATTTCAGTAGCTATAATAATTTTGTTTCACCAATTTGTCGCATCACATTCGATGTCAATTATGCTTTGTAAAAGGTATAGAAAAGCGCTGCTTATTTCTGGCTGCTGCTTACGCTGCTACTTTTCAAACGTATCCATCCAGCCTTTTTCCCTCTGCTCTCCTTCTCCTCGCCCTCTAATCATCCCGCAAGAGACAGAGAGAAAAGGTGCAGGAGGAGGAGAAGCAACAGCGGCGATAAGGACAATAGCAGCAACAGTAGCAATACCTACGACTCATTTCCCCCTAGCGATTTCTCACTGCGCGCTCTCCCACCCGATAGTTCCGGCACCTTGGCAAACCCTCGCCAACCCTTACCTCTTCCTACTCCTCTCTATCCCCGACCATCGCCGAGCACCGCCGACTGCCCCCGACCGCCACCGACCGCCGCCGACCGCCCCCGACCGCCGTAGCCCCCGTTCGGCCGCTGGAGAGAACGAGCAAGCGAGCGAGGTATTGATTCCCCTCGCGGTAGCAGCACCACTTCTCTACTCTCCAGCGCCCCAGTCTGGAACAACTCACGTTCGTGGCTGCGGACCACTAATTTACCGCTCGTTCGCGCAAAGTCAAGAAGTGAGCTCGATCATTATCGAGCTCTGCGAATAGGCTTCGAGAAATCCGGATCGATTTCTCTGCTCACGAAGCTGGCATTTCGTTCATTTGCTAACTAAATTAGCAGCTGGTTCTCCAAGATTCGGAGGACCAATACCGTCTGGAGTTTATCCGGCGGAACATCACACGTATTTCACCATGAATGGGAATATCAGTGACACTCATGAAGGTCGACCGCATATGCCAAGTTCGGTTGCCATACGTTATTAAACAGGGGAATATTTCGGTTATTCGCACAAGATTACAAGCTTGCTAGTGTACAAGGGAAATTTTCTCAAGAAAATATTCGATTTTGCGGTTTGTTGTTTGGTTCACACAACGATACCAAACAACCCCGTTACAAGAACTGCGACAGACAAGAATATTTTCTTTGATAACAGCTGTAGAAACTGTCCTCCTTGAAGAATTACATTTACATGTTCTTCAACACGTGCAGGCTCACGTGGTGTTGACGAAGAACAACTACGTACCAAGACCCCTTTAACTAGTTTTAGATATTTATTCGTAAATACGAATGTTTCGGTACCTGGCATTACTATTATTTTCATTCCATTTCGCTCCACTTTCCTTAGCAATGGTTGTCTAAAATATCTGAATTTACAAATTAGAGAAACATAACAAGTAATTGGATAGAGAACAAAGTTATTGCGACAAATCTTAAAGTACAAAATAGAAGAAGAAGAAGAAGAAGAAGAAAAAGAAGAGGAGGAGGAGAGGAAGAGGTAGAGGTAGAGGAAGAGGAAGAGGAAGAGGAAGAGGAAGAGGAAGGGGAAGAGCAAGAGGAAGAGAAAGAGGAAGCGGGAGAAGAAGAAGAAGAAGAAGAAGAAGAAGAAGAAGAAGAAGAAGACGAGATAGGAAACATACATATGTGAAATTATAAAAGATATAAAAAGAAAAACATGCAGATGTATAAAACGTATATAAAAAGGAAAATGAAAGGGCGATAGTTGTGAATGGGTAAAGAACGGAAAGAAGAATAATTTAGGAAAAGAATAGAAGTTTTTAATTCTAACGTTTAAATAAATAATTCATAAAACGAAAAGTGGTGAAAGGCAAGTTACGAGATTTGGTGTTCGAATATATCTATATCTATATACAATGCGAAAGAGAACGTGATATCGAAAATGTAACATATTTTTATACAGAGAGTTCGTTTCTATGCGTATATTGCAAAAGTATTCTATATAATATTTACCTTTGAAATCTACCAACTTACCGAGAGAAGGAACGTTTTTAGAATGATTACTTCGGTTTGTTAATCAATTCTGAAATTTCATTATTGCTTCTTTAACAAATCAATGAAAGTACTAATAAGAGAAAGAAAGATCTTATTCGATAGAGCGAAAGGAAGAGCGAAAGAGTGAGAGAGTGAGGGTGGCTGAGAGAGAGAGAAAGAGAGAGAGAGAAAGTAGGGTAGGAGGGGAGGCAGCGAGAGAGGGGGAATTTTTTGTGCATGTACCTTGAAAAAAATCAAATTAATCGCGGAATAAAAACGTCGCAAACATCGTATATATATAAAACTCGTATAAAGATCAGATATAGTACAAGATTACGATATATCCGCGAAATTGTCGATTTTCTAAAATAGATTCGTTCTAGTTTTACAAAATAGGAAATTCTATAAAATGGATCCTAGTAGTGATCTGTAAAGTGCAAAAACGGTTTGCCTTAAGTAGAGATTATATATGTACAAATAATCGGAGAGGTTTTTCATCTCGCGGTAATGGCATTATAATAGTTTCCCGCTACGTAACGAGAATATAGCGAGAGTATCGCTGGTGCTATTTGCAACAAGCGTCGAGTATATCGTTAAACGCGTTCTTCCTTCTTTTAATCTCGTCTTTTCCCTTGTCTTTTCTCTTCGCACGACTATGCGGCTGTTAAAGAACTTTTGGACTAACGATTAGAGAGCTATCGGTCAGCGTGATAATTTGGCATTCACGAAAAATGGATAATGCACGACGACTGTGCATGTTTTATTTCGTATGCACATTCACAGTCAGAATTTTGTATATATTCAGAAAATTGCTGGAAAAACATGTTAAGAAGATTGTCCAAATTTTCAACGGAGGAGAAGAATTTATGCCTTAAGTGACCGATTTGAAGATAGAACGGCAGCTGCTCGTTACTAGAATCAACTCAACTGGAATTAGGTTAAATCGAATTAAGAAAGGAACGGGAATCGGACGAATCGTTGGAATCTACGGTAACTACGAGCGGCAAGTCGTTGTCGATCCTTCCACCGTCCAAAAGACAATAAAGGCATCGATGGAAAGATACGAAAGGGAGAAAACGAGTCTAATAGTTTTCCTGCATCGGAGATAGATAGAAGATTAGCTTTATCCACTTGAGAAAAAAAGAGATTAGTCGCTTTCGATTCGAATTAGACCGAGTATCGACGTAACGACGGATAATAATGGTAGAACCGAGATGGTCGATTAAATGCATGAATAGTACCTTGAATTTGTTAAACCTGAACAGTAGCTGCACAGACTTGCAAACATTTCACAAGAAACAATGCAAAAAGTACTTATGCCTTTGTAAGAGGCATACAATCAGCGTAATATGCATCAACGAAACGAGAAAACTATATTGGTTTAATTGCAAGAACGTTCAGGAAAAAGTCAACTTTGGTCTCGGCGACGGTTATTACTACAAGTTACTCAGAATCATAAACGGTGCTTTGAACACTTGGGCTCAGCATTACATCGACGGTCTCAGCATTACTCGTAGGGAGATCATGTTCAAGATTAACGGCACTGCAAAGAAAAACATGAAGCTCCTGAAGGAAGGTTGCTACTGTCATTACCATCCGCATATGACGGCGGATGCTTGCAACGCCGACTTTCTAAAAAAAGTCGTAAGTTTTTGGGCTGGTGAAGGCCTTAGGGGAATACGCGAGAAGCTTCGCGGTATGACAAATTACGCTAAAAAGGTAGTGGCACGAGTCTTCGCGTTATTATTATAATTTCTATTTCTATTACTGTTACTCTTCTCGTTAGTAGTTACTCTGCCGTTGCCGTTTCTCCCGTTACAGATTACCTTACATGTCTCCGTCTCCGTCTCCGTTAAATACCAGTGCCAATAGCTATAATGATATCGATACTGACACTTTGAACTTTATCGTTGCCTGCATTTTTTACACCTCCTATCTCGCACTTTATTATTATCCTTTTTATCACATTTAAAATCTCACGTGTTGAAATATATAGGAATCGTTATTATGTAAAATAGTATCTATATATAATCTAAAATATGTCGCAAGTACCAAGTATTCTTGATATGTTATATTACAAAGTATGAACACTGTAATTAGTAATCATCGATAATTTTTGTCACGTGTAGTTCATATCTTCTTACCCCTCCTTTTTTCTTCTCTTTTCCTCATTCTTTCCATCTTATTTCTACATATGCCAATTATTTTTCTTTCTTCTTGTTTATGTTTCATTTATGTTTAAATGTAAATCGGTTGTGTCATTGTCGGTGTTGTACTTACTATCGTAATTAAAACTATGTATATAGACGAATCGTTTGCTAAATATTCACGTATATACTCGAGATCGAACACGACGTGTATACACATTTTCTTACTTTATGCCTCCTCTAAAAGTCTTTTTCTTCTTTGAAAAGTCGGCAAATCGACTAGTAATACAAGTAAATGTTGTAGATGTCAGACGACGATAAAATGTCGCTAACTACTGCGGTTAGCGACGACGACGATGGTGAGAGTGTCATAAATTCACCGTATCGGGGAAAGCAAACTGCAGCTTCGTTCAATTGTACGGGAGCGGTTCGTAAGGCTGGGTAAGTAATATCTAGATAATACCGTACGATGGATCACAGGTTGTCAGTTTCTAATGGAAATGTAATGGTAATGTTAAACGGCAGATACTTAAGCGTAAAAAAATGGCTACTGCGAAAGAAGCATCAAATCGAGCTTGCGAGGAAAAAAGGTTGGAAAGGTTATTGGGTTTGCTTGAAGGGAACTACGCTTCTCTTCTATCCTTGCGACTCTCAAGAAAGTAGGGATATGGAAGCAACGCCTAAACATTTGATTATTGTCGATGGTGCGATAATGCAACCGATACCGGAACATCCTAGACGAGATTACATATTTTGTTTGAGCACCGCATTTGGCGACGCTTATCTATTTCAGGTAAACTAATACTATTATCCGTTATTCTCCATTTTCTTCTCAATTACACCCATGAAATTCGCGATTTTCTTCTTATATCAGGCACCGTGTCAAATGGAACTGGAAAACTGGGTGAACAGTATACATTCAGCTTGTGCCGCTGCATTTGCGCGTCATCGTGGTAAAACTGGAACCCTTCATTTATTGCAGGAAGAAATATTTCGCTTAGAAAAAGCGATAGAATCGGTAAGCTAATCTATCTCTCTCCCTTTCTCTTTCTCTCTCTATATATATACACATATATATATACATACAATATATCTGTTTCGTTTTTCCTTTAGGACCACAAATTGAAACACATGGCTGATCTTCGACAGTCTGTTGTGTCTGATGCAGAGACAAAACAACAGATCAATAATCAGATTATTCAGTGGGAAGAAAATCTAGAGCGACTTCATTGTGAGCAATTCCGTCTTAGATGCTATATGGCGAGTTTACAAAGTGGCGAATTACCAAACCCGAAGGTAACTACTTGTACGCTTCTCTTCTATACTTTGAACGAGCGATTAGACGATATTAGTCTAACTTGTAACAGATAGCAATGATAACGGTAGAACAATATTTCGGAAAACTGCCTTCTAAAATTTGAAAGAAACGATACGCGAAATATTTAGTAAAAAACATTCTTGCATCTTACGTTAACGTGCATAATTTATACGCGTTATACAATGTCGAGTATCGGAAGCTTGTATCGACCACCGTGAACCGTAAATAGAATCTTGTAAAACTTCAACGAGTCAGTTTCCGCTAGATTAGTAGGGGCAACCGATAATCTCGATATCAGAATCACCTCGATTCAAATCTTTTATTTTTTCCGCAGAGTTTATTGACGCACGTATCTCGTGCTACAAAGCAGACGTTCAATGAATTAAGAGTTTTCACCGTGTCGTCGTTTCACGCTTTTATATGCGCGCGAAGCCCTTCGTTACTCAACAATCTACTAGCAGGTCGAGGAGCTACCAAGAGAAGACCACCGTTATTATCCAGATCGAATAGCGCATCCAGTAGAAGATCTCTTCAAATTTCGTCGAGAGACGACGAGAAGACCGTAAAGGTGTATGTACCGGATAATCAGGTAATTGGCACCGATAGATACAGAAAGTGACTTATTTTTCGTAATAAGTAGTAACGAACATATTAGGTCGTCCCATAAGTTCGTTCGCGATGATATTTACATTCCTCGTCACAATTTATAAACTATATCGATGATTAACGTCTTTGTCAATGAAATAGGAAGAAGTCGTAGAACAAAAGGGCGATTAAATTTTTTCTTAACATTTAAAGGTTTATTCGACGTATAATTTTAAATGGTAAAAGTAAAAACAGGAACGAATTTATGGGACGACCTAATAGTTACGAAAAATATAATATTGAAACAGCCACTTTGCTTACCTATATCTATAGCTTATCTATATCTCGGTTAACATTTTCCTGTACTTTAAATTTTAGCTGGTATCCGTATTTGTCCATGACGCTATGACAGTAGAGGAATTCCTTGCAAGTGCTTGCAATAGGAAAAGCCTTAACCCGATGGATCATTTTGTTCGTGTAAAGAAACGACGCGACATGGAAGATCATAACTATTTCGTGCCACATAGAACTGACCTGATCGAGACTTATGTAAGTAATAATGCCACGAATTAAACGATTCTCTTATTTACCGTATCTTTGTCGATTAATCGGATCGTAAAATAATATGTCGAAAATTCTATCGACTATTAAACCGAACTCGCATAGTAATTCGTATCTTGATCATGAAATTTATCCTAATTTTAATTATTTCTCTAGTCCGTTTTCTTAGAAACTGACCTACGACTTGGATAAAACCTACGAAACCTTATTTCTTTCTCGTCGAGTCGTTCAGTTATCATTAGCGGGGTGAAATGAAACGGTTAATCGTGAGAACTGGCCTAGAGGATAAATAAAATCATTGTTTACATGTTGCAGCTGCACACCCATGAAATTGTTGAAGTATGCGCGAAAATCTTATATCAGGTTGAATTACAAAGATACACTCTGGAACAAATGTGGGGCTTTTCGGTGGAAGCAGAATTAATAGAGAATTCTGATCGGCAAGATGAATTGTGTTGTTACGTTAGCAGGGTCGAAGATAAAAGCGTAGCGATGCAAAATGGTAAGTAAATGCTATACTCGGTTTACACGCGTCTACGTACGTCTAATAGCGCGTATCACTTCTAATATTACATATCTGATATTGTTACGATAATAATCAAAAACAATAACCAGTGTTACACGGTAATTATATTGTCTTAACAAATATTTCACATCTATTCGGTCTTTCTAACTATAATATATTAATTATAACTATAAAACTGTGATCAAATTAAACGAATCGAAGAATGAAATTTCTAGGAAAACTGAATGAATTCTATGAAACGTTTTCTATAAAATAGCTCGATGTAATATAAATAGGAAATCAGTTAGTCAAGCTCAAGTTCCTCTTTCCACCCCTCTTTGATCTAATTTAAGAATGAAGGTGAGATACACGTGAAAACACAAAGTCAAGTGACCTTAATCAGATTTTCTTTTGTCTGCATCTACAGAATATCTTGTAGAGAATGACATTGAAAAACATTGATTATCCCCGTTCTATTCCCTATTGATCGTACAAACACATATTTACGTTCCTCATAACGAAGTTCTTCCAACCAAGTATATAACATCATATACCACATGTCCGAATAAAAAATCAAATATTCTAAACGATATAATGTATTAAGAACACTGTGGTAGTTTTTACATTAACTACAAATTAACCGAGTAAATATCTTTTTCTCTTTTCTCTTCTTTTCTCTTCTCTTCCTTTTGCCCGTTTCCTTCTCAAGCCAGAGAAGGAAAGCACGTTCACGTGCGGTCGTTAATAACATTTAAATTTACTTCAATTTTCATGTTTCTCAGGAATAATTAAAGGTGATGAAATCATGGTGATCAACGGTGCAATAGTAAGCGATTTAGACATGATGTATCTGGAAAGCGTATTACAAGAAGAGGTTGGTTTATGCATGATGATGAAGTCTTCGCGGACGGAACCGCCAGATCTCACAGGCATAATGAGAGATACCGATGACATTATTGAAAGTTTGGTTTGCCCACCTCCACCTTCTGACCCACCGGTTATAAGCGAAGAAATGATTTCTGGTTTAATCGTTCCAGCTCCCGGATGGAGTAAGAAGCAGCATTTTCTTACATCTAAACGTTTACCTTTATTTTTCCCTCGTTCTTTTCTTTTCTCTTCATCCTTTTATTCCCTTTTTTTCTTTTTTCTCCCTATTTTATAAATTATTATATCCCGTTGAGAGATCAATTATTTAGATAAATTGAAACGACAATGATACTCTACCTTGAATAAAACAACACTTGCTTTCCTTCTTTTCACTTTAATTAACTACCCATATGAAAAGGTACGCGTGTATCATTGTTGCAGAGTAGAGATTACTTATCTATAGAAATTCAGTGAAATGACATTTCGATTGTGACATTGTAAATATACACGTTGGTCTACGCAGGCAAAGAAAGTATCGTGCAGGAGTGTACGTCAACATCTCACATAGAAAATGGCAAACAAACTTCACGCACAAATTCATTTGAAATAGAAAACTTATTAAAAACGGCTGAACAAGTTACGGGAATATGTCGATCACCTGGTGAAACGAGGAAATCTAGTCCTACCGGAAGCGTTGTTAGTTCTCATTCTCAAGCTTTGACGCCAAGCCGGCAACTAAGCGACGCTGAGAAATTAAAGAAAGTTATTCTAGAATTAATCGAGACTGAACGTACTTATGTGAAGGTGAGTTTTTTCGCGTCTTGAAAATTGAATTTCAATTAGATTTAGTTACAACGTTGTATATAATAATTAATTCTATAACCGAATAGATGTCATATTATATTCATAAATTGCTTTTAGAATTTAAATAATTTGCTCGAGAACTATTTAGAGCCTCTTAAACGTGAAACCTTCCTATCGAATGCAGAGATAAACGCACTATTCGGGAACATACAAGAGATTGTTACGTTTCAACGACAATTTCTACAAAATCTTGATCACGCGATCGAGATGGAAACTGATTTCAATAATTTTGATCATCCTAGTCAATTTAAGGTATGCGATACGCGTGATATTTGAAATAATTATATCTTTACTTTATCGAATTTTATAAATAATACATTACTCGTACCAGTCGTAGTTAATAACTCGAAAAAAATACGAATTAAAAAAGCATATTGGATATATTGCATTCATATTTGTACGATACGTTGTTATTATCATTATTATTATTATTATTATTATTAATAGTTGTTTTTATTTTGCAAAGGGTGTCCTGTTTTCCATTGGAAGTGCCTTCTTATATTATGTAAATCATTTCAAGTTGTACAGTTCGTTTTGTGCTAGTCATTCAAAGGCGCAAAAGGTTTTACATCCAAGTAAGCCAACTATCGATAGTTTTTATTTAACAAAATTTATCCGTCGTGTCTTATCGAATTATATCGAATTTTCCTTTATTCAGACGAAGGAAACCAAGCTTTACAAGAGTTCCTGCAAGCGCGAAATCCAAGGCAGCAACACTCGTCAACTTTAGAATCGTACTTGATAAAACCTATTCAACGAATTTTGAAATACCCTTTGCTGTTACAACAGCTTCGAAACCTTACCGATGAACGGAGCGACGAGCATCTGCATCTAATCGGTAAACCTAACTGACAATCCGCTAACTAGCAATCGCGATAAATCGAACAAGGGAAATGCGAGAAATTTTATGTTTGTTAAAAAGAAAAGACGATGTCGTATGTTATTCGCGCGCATATCAGAATATCTAAGTAGCGTTACTTATTTTATCGATCTATACGTATTTGTAATAACTTCGGAATCGCTAACTTTAATTATAGAAGCTTTAAAGGGCATGGAAAAAGTAGCAGAACATATAAACGAGATGCAAAGAATTCACGAAGAATATGGAGCCATCTTCGACCACTTGTTCAGGCAACATCAAAAATCTTGCAAACAGGTGAGCAAAAGAGAGGAAAAAACAGGTGTTCACGAGTATCTGTTTTGTCTATTTTACATTTTACATTTCATGCTTATACTACGTTTTGCCAGCCGATCGACTTAAGTCCAGGAGATCTTCTGTATTATGGAGGAGTCGAATGGCTTAATATTTCCGACTTTCTTGGTAAAATTAAGAAAGGCCTGGAATTACACGCAATGTGTTTTGTATTTAAGTCCGCTGTTGTATTTCTGTGTAAGGAAAGATTGAGACAAAAGAAGAAGCTTATGGTAAATTTTCTACTTTCTTCCATCGTATCGTAAAAAATATTTACTTAGATACATACATAGACACACGGTACGCGTGTGTGGTGTGTATTTGTGCGTGTGCGCATATGCGGACACGTACACATACACACGTGTGCACGCATGTAACAAGTAATACGTTAATCAGGGGGTATCCACGAAAGCAAATTCCAGCGAGGTAGAAATAATTCGCTATCAAGTGTTGATTCCTGTAACGGAAGTGCAAGTTAGAGCTAGTTCCGCCAAAGATATGGAATCTCATTTTCTATGGGAATTGATCCACTTAAGAAGTCAATTACAGAGAAGATCGGAGAAAATATACGTGCTTTCTAACAGGTATCGTTTAACGGTATTTCTACTTGAATTAAACTTTTCAAAGATACGCGCTTTCATTCGAACCATCTTCTCATCCGACGAATTTACCTTACCTTTCGCTTTACGAATTAACTTGTCGCCAGACATCACTGCCAGCTGCATTTGTACATGTCAGTATACCTTTCGTTGTACATGTCATCTATCGTACTACTTAAAAAGAAAAAAACGCAATATTCCATCTTCAAGTATCCGAATTTCATTCCAATCTAAGTAACAACTATTATATCTAATAGCAATCATATGTTATCGAAAACAAATAGTTTTATTTTTTCGAGGAAAAGCCAACATTTATTTTTATCGGATTAAATCCCGACGCTATGTATATTTTCCTTCGTAACGGAAAGAACGAGAAAGATCTTTTATATTATATTACTCTTTTATTCCCAGCACAACGGAATTCAGGAATGCATTTTTGAGAACGATACGTCAAATTATTCGAGAATCAGTTCGAAATATGAGCATACCATCGACGAAACAAAACTTGAGCCAACCACCAATGACCATTTCACCGCGGATGTCAACCGGACATGTTGAGAAATTTGATAAACAAGCAGCAAACCAAGGACAAAATGGCGGTAACGGTGGCACTGGAGCTACCGGTACGGTATCAAAGAAATCGGTCAAGCCCCAATTGCTGCCGACTTCGCATAACGTGAAACGAAAATACAGTCAATCGAAGCAAACGGTAGAGCATGAAAGTTCCGAAGACAAGGATACCGAGGAGCCAACCGGTACAATTAATCAACAGCCAACCACCTTTCGTTCCCGAAGCAAGACTATAAGCGATACATCCGGTAAGGTTGTTTATTCTTCCCTGTATCTTTCGATCGCAGAGAATCGCAATCGTGCCCAATTTCGATCGAATTGATATAAGAAGATTGGAAAATGATGGTTAATAAATGAATATTATTTAAAATGCGTAGGAGAAATAAAAGTCGAAATGGATTCGGGAACGAAATCCGAGGGAGAAGAAGACTCGCAAGCTTTTTTAGGTGAGAAGAAGAATTTGGGCCGTACACCGAATCATTTGACTTTGAGCACCACTTCAACCATTTCAGCAGGAAGTACGGGTAGTCAGGCTAGACTGATCCAGTCTTCTCACCAGCCGGAAAATTATCAACCAATCACAGTCAAGGAACTTGGTAATAGGACGAGATATTTATTTGCTTCTTTTCTTCCTTTTCTTTCTTTTCTTTCTTCTCACGATGTTACGTATATGTTACGGATAGGTTCACCGATTTGGAAACCAAGGGAATTACCTTCGCTAGGGGAGTCCACAACATTGCCACGTAAGGGTAAGTCGGCCAGCGAGTTTGGGGATATAAGCTCATCTCATAGCGCCTCCCGAAAGTCTCTGATAGAAATCAATAATTGTGCTCAACAATCTAACTGTAATAACCACGTTTAAATTAAATAGATGTTAACAGATTGACGAACCATCGAGTTAAGTTTAAAAACCGTGCAACAAAATAAATCAAGCAACTATTCGATTATCGCGTAAACTGTAAAGACTAGTGCACGCTTGCCGCCCACGCGGAATACTTTATTTTAATGTGCGTTTCCTTCCTTGCACATTTCCTCCTTCTCATTTTGTCTTCCAAACGCGCTGCGCGTTATAAAACGTTGTCGGTGCTACTCCTCTATACAACGAACGATATTCAATTGTTTGACAGGAGAGAATTCTAAAGAAGAGACAGAACTTCACTTTTAGCGGGAATCAAAAGATTTCTCTCGACACAAACGGAGAACGTTTCGATACTCAACTTATGCACAATCGATGAAAATTTCAAAGAAGCTCATTCTCGGATTCTTCTTTCCGTTCTTTCGTCGGCTATCTTTCAATCTTCCATCCGCCATCGTGTCTCACCGTCTTACTACTATTCGCTGCTACTGTTATGTCGCAGTAATTCAAATTAAAAACGTCAAATGTATCGGAAAGGGTTACACACATGCGCGCGCACGCGCACACGCACACCCGTATGTATCTATCTGTGTGTGTGTATATACGTATACATACGTGTTTGTGCACGAATGTACGCGCGTGAGCCAACTCGCGTATACATACATGGACATACACGCCATACATTATTTCGCTGACAGTGCTATCAAGGAGTAAGCAAAAGCATAGCAGCTCTTCTCAAACGTTATCTATCGATATCACCACTGTATCGTCGCCGCTACTATTCCTGCTGTTACTACTACTCTTTTCGTAACTGCGACAACAATAACTACAATTATAACTACAACAACAACTGTTCCTGCTCTCGCTACTGTCGCTGCTACTGTTTCTCTTAATGTTGCTGCTGTTGTTGCTGCTGTTGTTGCTGCTGCTGCTGCTGCTGTTGTTCTTGCCGCTGCTGTTGCCGCTGCTGCTGCTGCTGCCGCTGCTACTGCTACTACTGCCGCTGCTGCTCCTCCTCTTCCTAGTACTATTACTACTACTACTACCACCACCACCGCTACAACTACTACTGCTACTACTACTACTACTACTACTACTGCTACTACTACTGCTACTACTACTACTACTGCTACTACTGCTACTACTGCTACACCCAACTACTTCCAATAGAACCGCTACTGCAACTACTTCCACTATGACTACTACGGCTGCTGCTATTACAATTGCATGTCATCTATACAAGTATATGCTACCATGAATGTTCGAAGTAGGAAAGTTTTCTTTTCGAAATATTTGCCTGGAAACTAACGATCAATGTTAATTCGACTTTAATCCCGATCGAAATGTAATTACTTTTATGCCTTCTTTCTGCGTGGACGGCAATGCGATACAACATAATAAACTCTGTATATAATGTAATATTGATGCAATCAATATTGTCATTATTTTTTATCATCGTCATTCTCATAGCCACTATCATCGTCATCGATATTATTAACGTTTCTATTATTATTACTACTACTATTATTACTATTACCATTACCATTACTATTATCATTACTTCATTATCATCTTCATCGGCATTGTTATTATAATAATAGAATTTATTATATTTATACTATTTATTATTATAATAATAGTATTATGATTATTTTCATTACTACTACTACTGCTACTACTACTACTACTACTCCTACTACTACCACTACTACTACTACATACTACTACTACTACTGCTCCCGCTATCATTATCGTTGTTGTTGTTATTATTATTATTATTATTTTCATTATCATCCTTATGGGTCCTCAAAGTTTCTCTGGTTTGCGCTCGGCGTAAACGGGTATTATTATTAACACGTTACGATTATTATTATTATTATTATCATCATCACTGTCATCTTCATTGGCATGGCTATTGGTTCATTATTATTCTTATCGTTATTATTTCTATTATTATTGTTGTTGTTATCGTTATTGTTATTATTATTACTGTCGTTGTCGTTAACATCAGCATCGGTCTATATTCATCGTTATCACCGTTTTGCTCATTATCGTGATCAATATCACCACATTTTTCTTTTCTTTTCTTTTCTTTCTTTTAATATATTGTATCAATTAAAATGTCTCGAATCGTCATCATCATCATCATCATCATCATCATCGCCGTCATCGTCATCGTCATCATTGTTATTACTGGTTGTAGTGCTAATGTTATTATCGCTGTTGCTGAAATTATTGTTACCATTTCTATCACTATCATACTTCATCGTTACTTTCGTTATCATCGGATCCATTGTTGGCGATACTATAGCGTTATGGTCAACGAACGAAATCAAGGCATAATATATAATATGTCCGTAAAAAAAGGAAAAAAAATGGAACGAACGACGACATAACGAGTAAATTTAGTGATGAAGTAAGAAAATTTAAGGAATTAAGTCGTATATACATATATGAATTTCAAGAAAACGTATTACCATTGTGTGTACATATGTATCTCGCGTGTGTATGTATGTACATGCGTCTGTGTACGTGTCTTTACATATACGATTGTACTTACAGAGGCACACCAAATACAAATACATTCGTATACATACATATGTGTATACATATGTACATATATGTATCGTATCGAGTAAGGCGGTTTTCCACATGTTAGTCATCGACATGTTTTAAACATTTTTTGGACTCGAGTATTCTTTTCGTTATGGGAAATTTTATTTTTAACATTACTTAAACTACAACTGGTGATTAGAATATTCGAGGCTAAAAATATAAGGGCTGTGGGTTTGTGGTTTCGTGGTTTCGTGGGTTCGTAGGTGTCAAAGCGAGAAATATCGAGGTAATCGTTTGCGCAGTGAACCATAAAGCGCGACGATACGTTACCGATCTTGATCGATATCATTATGATAGTATGTGCGTCTAAGCTTTAGATTTACCGCTAAAAGAAGAAGAGAAGAAAGGGGGAAAAGGGTGAAAAAGGGGGAAAAGGGGAAAATAAAGAAGAAAAAGAAAAAGAAAAGGGAAGAAAAGAGAATACAATTCACAAACAGTGAAAGAAACGTCCGTGTGGAATACCGTCGTAACATCAATGATATATAAATATCACAAGAATTAACGATATTCGACGTATAACGCAATGTTAATGAATACTAATATAAGTTAACACGATATTGAGTGATTAATACTTGTAAATTAGAAAACAGAAAGTATATCTATATCTACATCTATACCTACATATACGTATGTGCGTGCGCGGACGTATGTGCGCTCGTGAGTGTGTGTATATGTACAATATATACAGGATGAGAGTAAATGGTCGTTCGTCAGTATCTAATATCAAACGAAACGAAACGATACGAATGATTATACTTATATGCACTTTCCTCGCACATGCTATACCTTTTTCCTTAGCTTATCTTTTCGTTTTCCCTCGAGAAAGAAAGGAACAGCTTGATGCTGCCGCGGGAGCAAGCAAGTAAAGTAAAACGTTTCACCGGCAAAGAACGAACCCATCAATTTTCGAACACCACTTGGAATCATCCTATATATGTGTACACGTATTATTTATATGAATGGCACGCATATACGGATGCATAATCGAAATACGATATATTTTCTTTCGAACATTTCGTAAGGTTCACAAGCGAATCGATCGTGTCGAACAAGAGTTTGCCACTCTCGTTTATTCCTTTAACCGTTCTAAACTTTCTTCTCGTTTCAAACCACATCTGTTCGAGTTTCATTCGAGAATTAACAACCAAACCAGCCAAGTACGTTAACTCGTACCGAACGAGTTATTATCTTTTCTCTCCTCGGAAGGCATTCCTATTAAAATTCCTATTGCAATTCTTATTACAATTCGTATTACAATTCGTATTACACGAATGTTTTCTAATTTACTTCTGACACGTAGAAGATCGAACTTTTCTCGTTCGGCACTGACGATTTATAAATTTTAAATTTCTGTCAAGATTGCCCTATTATATCTCACCAGCTGGATATACAGATAAAACGAAACACGGTCGAGTATTTAGATACCTAGATATGCTTTGCGTAACATTGATTGAAAGTAGAATGAGAAAAAAGCACGACAAATATTCCAATTTGATCTATAGATTCTCCTATACGATCGGTTATTATTTATTCTACTCGATTATTCGTTTGCCATCCTGTTGGCTAGACGGGCATATATTATATTTATCGTGCAGCGATCATGGATCATGCGTAACGAGGAAGATTGGACTTTGTTTTAAAGCTCCTTCGCATTCCTTCCTATTAGCGAATTTATTCCACCGTTATCTTATCTTGAAAGACAGATAAATCGTATTATCGACTAATTCGCTTATCGACAGATGTTATAATTTCATAGAGTTACATTAAAAATCGATAGATCACGATGTCACGATGCTCGTGTCTTTTACCTGAAAAATCTGTATCGGCAATATTTTTTCCTCCTTCTGGTATGTTTCTGGTATCGTATTTCATCCGATAAAAGTAAACTGTATCGAAAAAGAGAAAAGAAAGGAAAAGGGAAAAAAGAAAAGGAAAGAAAATTCAATCTGTCGGTAATAATCGATTTAATTAACGAACGGAAAGTTTAAGGTCTAACTGCGAGTTTTCGAAAATACTCGTAAATGTATGCAACGCGATTATACACTACCGCGAACCTTTTTCCCGGAGACTAAATGAAGTTCATTTTTTCTCCTTGGTTAAAACCCGACATCCTACAGACTAAACGCACATATGTACTTACATACATATGCGTGTACAGGCATACATACACCCAGGCGCGCGCTATTACGCGTATACGTAATATACGCTGCAGGTTATATACACGGAAACCAAACTTGGGACTAAAAACTGTAATATCTGGAACAAATCAATTCGCGGTTACGGATCATTGTTCCGTTTACAGAGCTCAATTTTCCAAGTATTCGTGTAAAAATCGTCGTTGCAAATCATTTCTTATCTTTTCGCGTTTCGGTCTCCTTAGTTGCGTGATTTATGCGTGTAACGTTTAAGAAAAAGAAAACACTCGTGTAAGCGAGAAGAATGCATCGAAAGAACTGGTTAACGTCATATATCGATCGAGTATCGTATATAACGAAAAAACAAACGAAGCGAGATTAAACGGAAGGAAAAAGGAAAGAAACAGGGGTAAATAAAGAGAAAGAAGAGACGAGGAGAATGGAGGAAAGGAAAAGGAAAAGGAAAAATATCGGGGAAAGCGAAAGAAAGCGTGAGTGAACGAAGATCATTGTAAAAGCACGGGTCGAATTAAAGCCGAGGAAAGAGAGATTGCGATGTTTTTCTACGCCAACTTGTTGTATTCAATCACAGGTGTACGATGAAATTCTTTCTTCGCGTTATATCGTTGCTACGATATCGAACGGTGTGCTCTTCTTTTTCTCATTCAACGTCCACAGGTAGCTGCGCACAATTCAACATATGCACACACTTGTTTAACAACCGCATAATCGGACACGTGCGCATATACACACAATCCTACGTAACAAGTTATCGATAAATATTTCATGACAGACAAAAAGTAACGTGATACTTATCGATTACTAATAAATGTCACGACGCGCAGACTTGAAAAATCTACAGATCTATCACTGCTGCTAATACTATTTGCACTACTACCATCACTACTACTACTACTACTACTACTACTACTACTACTACTACTACTACTACTACTACTACTACTGCTACACACACGCTCACACATATACAGACACGCATTTTATTGTATAAATTAATTGTCGAGGTGCGTCTCCGAACAATAGTCGATACTTTTTTTTCTTCATGATCTAGAAAAACTTATTCCTACGCAATGAGATTGTTTCGTCGTACGATAATTTATCTGGAATTAAGATTAATTCAATAAAATTCGGAATAGAAATAATGAATTCATTTGGAGGAATCTCGTAAGAAAGTTTAATCTTATTTTTTCGTGTGTTTTTGAAATGATGAAAGCAACTTTTCCAGTATCAAACATTTTGCCATTTAAGTAATACAATTTAACGTGCAAACGAATATGTTTATTTAATATAATATTGCATTTACGTCTCTACATTCATGTATGACAATCAGTGGGAATGTTAGATTGGAATTTTTTCTGTTTGACGTTAGAAGACGAGAGAAATGTGTTAGAACGAAAAGTAACAATGATAATTATTGTAATCACGTTAATAGTATTAATAAAGAACAATATCGATAATATCGCTAATAATAAGGGGTAATGGAAAAAGTAGAGGAAGGTAAGGAGGAAAGGATGGAGATCAGCGCATCTTGTAAGCGTGATTGATGAAAATTTAGACCACGAGAATGGCTCTAAAGATGTTAAGAGAATCGCAAAGTTCCTGAAGATTTAATAAACATAGAGTATCGGTAACGAGGAAAATGAAAACTGGTCAGCACTCGAGCTCGGAGACGTATCTTGGTACATAGTTGGCCTAGTAACGAGTTTCATATTTTTTTCCCCGATCGCAGTGAATCGTCGAATAATTATCATCTACTATGTAATATTATTGAGATTATCCAGAAATTTTATTGAAATAAACTTTATCGATACCGTTGAACATAATGTACTTAAATTATGACGACGACAAATTGGATATTGTTATGAGCACCGTGAGAATATAACGTGTGAAAAGCGAGAGTAAGAAAGGAAGAAAGAAAAGAAAGAAAGAAAGAAAGAAAGAAAGAAAGAAAGAAAGAAAGAAAGAAGGAAAGGAAGAAAGAAAGAAAGAAAGAAAGAAAGAAAGAAAAAGTAAATTTTTAGCGAATGCGGTTTTTAAGGGGGATTTGCCTAGAACGTAACGTCTATGTCGTGTATGCGTGGTGCGTGGTTGCATACGCCGGAACGAGAGAGGAGAGAGGAGAGAGGAGAGCGTGAGAATGAAAGGTGCGGACTAAATGGATCGGGACGGGGCAACCGGTCGATCGTAGAATTAAATATACCCTCCTTTGCGCGGATCTGTATCCGAACATTTTCAACGATCGAGAGAATTATTATGGCGTAATTGTACGAGATGGGATAAAAGATACGAATACGAAACAAGTTGGAACAGGGTGGGCTGATCGTATCGAGGCGAAACGAGTAACGATGTAACGAGTCCTTTTCCTTTCATTCCGTGCGTGATTCGCATAATTCCGTGCGGTAAACCAGAAATAGGAAAAAAGCAACAAAAAACGAAAAAAGAAAAAAAAAAAATGAAGAAACGTATTGTACGTATAAATATGCAGAGGCAGTATAAACGTGTTGTTTACGTTTTCATCTATTGTGTAATTATAAATTAGTAATGAACATTATAATTACGGTAATTCCTGTATTTATCGTTGTTGTTCCTCGGTTATGCAGAAATGTTCAAGAATAATCCATTTGTACAATCATTGAGTCATTAAAATATGATTATTCAGATCAAGAAAGTTGCTCAGTTCATCCTTATTCTATATTCCATGAACTGAAGATGTTGCTCTTGGAGAAAGAGAAACCGCGCGACACACGACCGATAGATCCTACGGAAGTTCCATTCTTTGAAACTCGTAATCTAACTCAAACCGTAACAGTGATGACTATTTTATTTTACACGTATCATTTCGTACCTATGCCGGTGTTATTTTGTCAACGTGACTAATAACCTGGACAATATCGATAAGACGCAGGTGTGCACGATTCGAGAAAAAAAGCCAACAATCAAACTGATCATTATCAATTTAGTTTATTATTGAGTTTATATCGATCTACCACACCGCGCAACCTTCCTCGGTTAATCTCGATTTGATTAATACTTATAAAGATCTCGGTTCAACTACCATGTCCATTCTGTCTCTAATATTCGTTCGGTTAAATTGCTCCACGTTACGATAACGAGGTTAACGATACGATTCCATTCGATACGAAGAAAAATCATTCGAGGCTGATCATTCATCGATCGTACCTAAAATACGACATCTATAAAATCGGTTGGTTAGTATTCGAATCGTTGAGTTTGTACGATGCACCGCGATCAAAGGTACGCGTAACATGGACTCGGATGCGTGCAACCGAAGAAAACAGATCAAACTGTAACGCACAGGCATAGCAGAGAGAGGCAGATTGATTCGCCTCGAGAAGATCATTAGAATCGTATAATATCGGCAGTATGAACCGAGGTAAACTATATTTCGCTTTGTCATTATTCTGCTACGCGTTGCACGTGCAACCAACCGAATGTTCGGAATATCACTGTGTGTGGTACGGAGACTGCGGTCCAACGGAAACTGGTGTAAGACGCACCTGTTATTCCAACGATCCTCCGCGGCCAGTAAACAATGCAACAGCTGAAACTCTTCTTCGCAACAAATGTCCGCAATTCTTTCAAAATAATGGTACACTCTTTCGTTCTTAATATCCATACTTTACATGCTACCGGATCATTTCACGCACAGATCTTTCCAGATTCGCCAAAATTATGCTGTGATGTTGATAACATTCAAACGTTGGTTACGCAACTCTCCATGGCAGAAACAATATTTGGCAGGTGTCCAACTTGTATAAAAAATGCATACAAGTTATTATGCGATTTAAGCTGCAGCCCTGAACAAAGTAAATTTTTACAAGTCACGAAGGTGAATAAAAATGCTGAAGGCAAAGAATACGTCGAGGAAATCGAGGTGAGTAATTTAGCCCGATTTGAATAATTTGATAAAGCAAACAACTTACTACAATAATCGCGTAATAATCGCGTAATAAAATGAACATCGGAATAACGATCGACCGTATCTGAATATGATTTATAGCCTAGAAGTGAAATAGTCGAAAGTAAAATGTGAAATTCAATAAATTCGAGAAATTTCTCCAATTATTCTATATCGTTACTCTGTATTGTTACAATATCGATTTCTTTTAGGCTTACATTGCAGAGGAATACCTGAATAATACCTATAACTCTTGTAAAAATGTCGTTTATCCGATATCTGGTAATTTAGCTATGGATTTAGCTTGTGGAGTCCACGGTGCTAGCAGATGTACTCCAAAATTGTAAGCAAATTGATAATAATTCTTTGGAAAATTGCATTGAATTGAATTGTTTGAAAATTTCTCGTTTATAAATCGGATATTTGCGTACGAAAGAAAGTTAGTACGTTTAGTAACGTTAAAATTAACAAGAACAAGGGTTTCAAAGAATACGATCGTAGGTGGTACGAATATCAAGGTAATCCGGATGAGAATGATTTTATAAGCTGCCGAATGATTTTTCTCACCGATAAGCCAAAGTGGAACGAAACGGTTAAATTGTGTGACGAAGCTTACGACGTGCGTATTAATTCAGAGAAAGATAGAAACGTTAACGCTAAGCGAGCCGTAAAGCTAAATTAACTCGTTCCGTTTCCTAGGGTTTATCACCATGTAGTTGCGTCGATTGTCCATCGTCCTGTCCTTTTCTCGCATTAACCGAAGACGATCATCCTTTCGTTATTTTTGAATACAACGGCTACGGAATTGTAGCGGCAATCGTAATCGCTGTAATCGTCTTGCTGTCTATCGTACTTTATATACTTGTAAGGAGAGGATCTCGCACAGGTATTATATTCAACTTATCTACACGTGTATACACACGTATGCATTCCCATACTGTGTCTCTATGTATATATCTGTTTGAATATATAGAACACACGGACATGGAATTTGACGACGAAGAAGAAGATGAGCGAAAGGAGGACAAAGACATAGAAATTTCTTGCAAAAGATTTCATAATCTGTTTCATGTAATTTTTACTGCCTGGGGCAAAGGTATTCTTTCTTTAAATCATCTTCTTCCCTTCTCCTTGATACG
The DNA here is from genome assembly GCA_002201625.1 of Euglossa dilemma. Classification (NCBI taxonomy): domain Eukaryota; kingdom Metazoa; phylum Arthropoda; class Insecta; order Hymenoptera; family Apidae; genus Euglossa; species Euglossa dilemma. The sequence goes on along the minus strand of NIJG01000025.1, from coordinate 160,446 downwards.
TCGTTCTGTTACCCTCTATTTTATTATCTGTTTGACAGCATTCGCAACACGACCGATCATCGTGTTGTTCGTGTTCTCGTACGTAATATTGGGTCTAAGTTACGGAATTACCTATCTGTCCATAACGAGTAACCCGATCGAGATATGGGCAGCACCTACCAGCAGATCTAGAATCGAAAAAGATTACTTCGATTCTCATTTTCAACCTTTCTACAGAACCGAGCAAATTTATATAAAAGCCGTGGGTCTCGGTAAGGTAAAGTTGACCGATCACAACAATTACTTCTATCGTTTATACTTGAATGTGCCAATCAAGTTTAGCATTACTTAGGTATTCCACGATACAACGAGTGGCCGGCTTGAATTTGGTCCTGTGTTCAACAAAGAATTTCTGCTCGCTGTATACGATCTTCAGGAAAAGATATTGCATGTAAATATATTTGGTCACCGTCGGAGAAAGCTGTAAATATAACACGAATACAATGTTCGATAACGATATTGTAATTTCCAGCTTGGACAAGAAGACGGAGAAGGTTTGGAACGTATCTGTTATGCCCCTGTTAACAACGGTACCAGTCCCGTTACCTTAGACCTTTGCATGGTGCAAAGTGTATGGGGATATTTTCAAAACAACCTCGATGCTTTCAATAAAACCGAACTATCGGACTCGTACGAGATAAATTATTTGGATCAGTTATACAAGTGTGCGCAGTAAGTACTTGCATACGTTAACCTACGATAACGCTAACTATTCTATACGCAATGCTCTTCTTTCTTCTCTCTCCCTCTCTCTCTCTCTCCCTCCCTTCCTCCTTTCCCCCTCTCTCTGCCCCTCTCTCTCTCTCTCTCTCTGCGTTTTTTGTTTAATCCCGAAGAAATGCTTACAATCCCGAATGTTTGGCGCCGTATAAAGGACCAGTTTTTCCCGCGCTAGCTTATGGGGGATTCCTTCGAGAAGATGAATTCAATTACGATTCGGAGGATTACATCAAATCGACCGGATTAGTTTTATCATTTCTTGTAAAAAATTCACTGGACGAAGATGCCCTTAAATCGATATACAAATGGGAACAACGGTAAGACATAGGAGCAATTTATAAATTTCATTAGACCTAGTTACGCTACGATCGGCCGGAATATCTATACTTGCGTTCGTAATCTTTCAGATTCATCGACTTTATGAAAAAATGGGACATTAAAGGGAGACCAAAATTTATGGATGTCGCTTATACAACGGAAAAATCGATTCAAGATGAATTAGAACGATCCTCGAAAGCAGAAACAATAACAGTGGTTGCCAGTTACGCGTTGATGTTTCTTTACGTAGCCTTTGCTTTGAGCGAAGTGAAATGTTCGGTTAAAGAATATTTCGTAAGTCCTTCGTACTCTTTGAACCTCGCGCTAAACTATTTCATATGTCGCTTTATTTTAAATCAACTTAAATCCGTATAAACCATTGCGTACTATACTTATATTCCTATTTATAGGCAAACAGTAAAATAGTGTTAAGCGTCGGTGGTGTTCTCATGGTAATAGCATCGGTAGCCTGTTCTCTCGGTATATTTGGCTATATCGGTGTATCCACCACGCTTCTAACCATCGAAGTAAGTATTTAGTTTCTTGAATCTTCTACCAACGATAGAACATCAATGACACGGTAATGATTATACTTTTCCGTACACCTATATAGTATATAATATCTGTGCGTGCGTAGGTAATTCCGTTTCTGGTACTAGCCGTCGGAGTAGACAATATTTTTATTCTGGTTCATACTCATCAAATAAATCCAAGACGTGCGGAAGAATCGATACCCGATCACATCGGAAGAACGTTGGCAAAGGTTGGGCCGTCCATGTTACTCACCAGTACCTCCGAATGCTTGTGCTTCCTCATCGGTTAGTTATTTAGCAATTATTCTCACCGAGAATTTCGGCCGATCCTTCAACATTTCCCAAATACTTATCATCTGTCCGTTTAGAAATTCCATACGCTAAACGTTTCTTTTTTCAGGAACGATATCATCGATGCCCGCGGTAAATACTTTCGCACTTTATGCCTTCTTGTCCATCTTGATCAACTTTTTCCTCCAGATAACAGCTTTTGTTAGCCTTTTGGCACTAGACGAACGAAGATTCAAGGTAAATAATCTCATATGCCTACGTGCACCTATCACCGATTGCCTTGTAACACAAATCCACTTATCTAATTAATTCCTTCGTATTTTAGAACAAATTTTTAGACATATTTTGTTGCATCAAAGTGGAGCAAAAGAATTTCATAGTCCAGGAAAACTTTAGTTTCGTACACATCATCTTTAAACGTTTTTACACTCCTTTTCTCATGAAAACACCAGTCAGAATAGCCGTGTTAGTCGTATTTATCGCTGCTCTCATCACACACGTCGTGGTATTACCAAATATTAACATTGGATTGGATCAAAAACTCTCAATGCCCGGCGATTCTTACGTTTTAAAATACTTTGAGGTAATGTATGCTTATCTGTGTAATCTCTTTTTCTCTCTCAGAGAAAGAAAGAGAGAGAGAGAGAGAGAGAATAAACAATTGAATAACAATGATAACGATTACGCTTGAATATTAAACACCTTTTTCCTACTCTTTTTTTAGTTTATGCAAGACCTTCTATCCATGGGACCACCTGTTTATTTCGTATTAACCCCTGGACTCGACTTTAGTAATAAAACGGTACAAAACGCAATCTGTGGTGGTCAAAGATGTAACGACGATTCTCTGTACACGCAAATCTATTCGGCAGCCAAGCAACCTGCAAAGTTTGTACAATTTCTTTTCTACCCGAATTTGCCTTGTGCTCTGAACGCGTAATGGCTAACGATATTTTATTCGTCGTTTAATGTTAGATCGTACATGTCAAAAGCAGCTTCATCTTGGATAGACGATTATATGGATTGGTCAAAGATTAGCGGTTGCTGCAAGTACTATAAAAATAATCAATCATTCTGTCCACACACGTCCGGTAATCATCGCTAATCTTCTCACTTACGTAAAATATTTGCCGAGTTAAATTAATCAAATATCCGATTACATATTACCCAACCTTCTTTCTATTATATATTTCTATTATAGTTTCCTGCGATCTTTGCAACATTGATATCGACGACTTTCGACCAAACGTACATAGTTTTCGAAAATACTTACCTTACTTTTTGAAAGACGTTCCGGATCCTAGTTGCGCTAAAGCTGGTCGAGCTGCGTATCTCGATGTAAGTTTCTTCTTTCCTTCCCTCTTCTCGTCTTTACTTTTACTTTCGCCTGATATCGTGAATCTAAACGCATCTAATCCCCTATTATCATTTCAGCATTATCATTTTAACGTTGTTATTTATAAACTTACAGGCGTTAAATTATTACGTGGACGAATACGGACTGACCAGTGTCAAGGATAGTTACTTCATGGGATATCATACTCCGTTAAAAAAATCATCCGATTGGTACGAAGCTTTAAAATCTGTTCGAACGATCGCTGACAATATTACAACAATGATAAATAACGAACATTTAACTGACCATAAAATAACTATATTCCCGTACAGGTTTGTCTTCTTTATCGTCTTCCCAGACAATTTCAACTTAACATCCTTCTTATCTTTATCGCCAAACTTACGAGTTGTAACTTTCTTATAACGCTTTACACTATTTATTACAGCGTATTCTATGTCTACTACGAACAGTATCTTACAATTTGGTTGGAAACAGTAGTATCATTGGGTTTATCCCTTTGTGTCATCTTTGTCGTCACTCTTATTTTAACAGGATTATCCTTATTTTCGGCAATAATGGTAATATTAACCGTATTCATGATCATCGTTAATATAGGTGGTCTTATGTATTGGTGGCAGATCGAATTAAATGCAGTCTCTCTCGTCAATTTGGTAGTGGTACAGTAACACAATGATACGATATAATACGAATATTCCACGCTAATCATCATTTTTATAAATCTACATAAGCACATGCATACATCTTCTTCTTGCAGGCCGCTGGTATAGCCGTGGAATTTTCCAGTCATATTATACATTCATATTTAAAATCCACGAAAAGTACAAGAATCGATCGTGCATCTGACACGCTTAATCAAATGGGTAGCTCAGTGAGTATTCGTTAGTATATGTAAATCAATCAGATAGAAATATATAGAAAAGAAACACTTGTAACGTCGATGTACTTTTTCGCCTTTTTTACTCTTCGAATTAAAAGGCCTATTTACAGTAGAGCTTTCTTCGTTGCAGGTATTCTCCGGAATTACGTTAACGAAAATTATAGGAATCGTGGTACTGGCATTTGCTAAAACCCAAATCTTTGAAGTGTTCTTTTTCCGAATGTATTTCGGTATAGTAATCTTCGGCGCTGCACACGGTCTGATATTTTTACCGGTATTACTCAGTCTCATAGGTAGGTATATCTACATATCGACAACGTTAACCATTCTGTCACATACGTTTTTTCATATACACCTATATACATCTACGTGAAATATATTAGGTCGTCCCATAAGTTCGTTCGCGGTGATATTTACATTCCTCGTCACAATTTATAAACTAACGTCTTTGTCAACGAAATAGGAAGAAGTCGTAGAACAAAAGGGTACTAAATTTTTTCTTAACATTTGAAGGTTTATTCGACGTATAACTTTAAATGGTAAAAGTAAAAACCGGAACGAATTTATGGGACGACCTAATATATATCTACATATTATCTGTTACTGAGAAAACTTTCAAACGGAGCAGTATCTTTTCCTGAAAATCTCGAGCAATAATAATAGGAATTGTTAATATACAAAATCTGTCGGATAAAAATGGGAAAATACGCCTACCTCTAACTATTCTCCTACTTTTATAATCACTTATTTGCAAATTAAATCGAAATCAAACGGAATAGCGAATAACATTAGGACGAACCATGGAATCATTAATATAAGAGAAAGACCATAATGATGTATCTTGTCCTATTATTATATCAACATATTTACATATGTTGTCAAAGATATAAAAATTGAGATTTCTGAAGCATAAAATCAGTACAAAAGCAGTATAAAAGCAACACAAAAGCAGTACAAAAGCAGTACAAAAGCAGAGTGAAATTAAGCATCAGATTAAGCGAATGCCTCTATGGCTATGTATACATGTATAGCTGCTCCCTGCTTTCTCCCGTATCGTTCATCCTGAATCCTAATAGATATTGAAGTATCGCCCAGTATTTCACTATCACGGTATATACACTTCATATTCTCTATTCTGTCGATGCGTTTATAATTATATGAAAACTATTAATCTGTTACAGGTCCATCGAGTTCACCAACCAAACGTCCGAACTCAACGAAAATAGGAAACCGGTGTAAAAACTTTTTTACTAAATAATATGTAACATATTTCTATTGTCAGTCAGAATGCAAAAAAAAAAAAAAAAAAAGTAAGACTGCTCGTAACTCTTAATTTATTATTGTATTTTCGCCGTATGGACGCAAAAATGATATAATTTAGAGTATCGTATTTGCTTTCGGAATAAATAACCCACGTATAATATATTACGTATATATTGCGTATATATTACGAGCAATTTTAATCTATGTACATTCGTAATACTGTACGTTGTATAATATAAATCGAGATCAACACTTGTAATAAAAACTTGAATTAACACGACAGAATCCTTTAATGACGTCAACGTGATACTTTTCTTAGCCCCGTACCTGTCCGACGATACATTTTACATAAAGCTTCGTCTTCCATGCTCCAAGATGCCGTTTATACAAAAGTCAAAACTTTTCTCGTGTCCTCTACATGATATACAAAATCATTCTTTTTTCTTATATCCCCAATAAGCATATCCATGCTTTTAGTATTTTTTTTAATTATTAATTATTAATAATTTTAATTATCCAATTTCCTAGTATAACGCAATGAAATTCAAACGAATAAGGCTAAAAATTTGTATTTGAATTTGAAATTACCGCTACATTGTTGTTATCACTATCGCGCCATCATTGATGTTTCTTCTAAAACAATCATGGTCCTCGTACCAAGTTCGTAGTAAACTAAAGCAATCCACTCGTAAACGTTTTATACATTTTAAAACTAGTTTTTCGTTACAATGTCGAAAGCAAAGGTATCCGCAGAATGGAAGAAACGGGTAAAATCGGAATATATGCGTTTACGACAAGTAAAACGTTATAAACGGGCAGATGAGGTAAAAATAGCTTGGAATCAAAATCGTAAGGTTATGTCAGGTTAGTGTTTTTTTTTTTTCCTCTCTCATTCATTGTCATTAAAGCTGACTCTTTAAACTTTCTTACTTTCCAGAACTTTTAATGGCTGAACAAAAAAGGTGGGCAGATGGAAAAGCAATGTGGCTTGCAATGCAAGATATACCACCTCATGTATCGTGTATGAAAAAAGCAGAAGTAACCAGTTCCGATAGCGATATACAAACTTGTCCTGTTAAAATCATAAATGCGGTCACTCCTATTCCAACTATGTATACTTGGGCTCCGATACAACAAAATTTCATGGTCGAAGATGAAACTGTTTTACATAACATACCGTATATGGGAGATGAAATCTTAGATCAAGATGGTACATTTATCGAAGAACTAATTAAAAATTATGATGGGAAAGTATGTGTAACTATGAGGATAAAAGCTAATCTTATTACAGGGAAAGAGGAATTTATTTAAAGAAACGTAATTTCATTGATCGATCATAGGTGCACGGAGATAGAGAATCAGGTTTCATGGATGATTCGATTTTTGTGGATTTAGTAAATGCTTTGGTACAGTACGAAAAGGAAGACAAGGAAAGGGAACATGTAAAGAAAGGAAGGGACAAGGAAGATGATAAAGAAAAAGATAAAAGAGATGGCAGTACTAAAGCAGAAATCAAAGTTGAAAAATTGCTGGAAGAAGTTAAGACTGATAAAAATCCATTTCCATCTATGCATATATTTAATGCAAGTGATATATGTAGAAATATTTTATCCTAGTATTTGTAACATTTATGATATCGTCGTATTAATTACTTAGGCAATATCTAGTATGTTCCCTGACAAAGGTAGGCCAGACGAATTGAAAGAAAAGTATATAGAATTAACGGAACGGTCGGATCCGAACATTTTGCCACCAGAATGTACACCAAATATCGATGGAGTGAATGCAAAGAGTGTACCTAGGGAACAAACCATGCATTCCTTTCATACTCTCTTCTGTAGAAGATGTTTCAAATACGATTGCTTTCTTCATCGTGAGTATAAGAATAACGTGGAAAAGCTTCACTTTTCTTAAATTGATAATATCGATCTATTTATAAAGATTAATACTGAAGTACAGCTTTAATGACCATACACCATGCTGTATCCCTATTCTAAATTTATCATCTGTTAAGTACGATCATTTATGATTCCTGATTTATTGTAGCAGCCAGGGGAGTGTCGCCGTCAGGTAAAGAACAACATTGCATACAAACGATCGTATTTGAACGAACGCTTCTTTTTTTTTTCCTTTTTCTTTTTCCTTTCTTTCTTCTTTCTTTTTTTTCTCTTTTATTTTTTATTTAGCATGGAGACGCCAATCAAGGATACATCTGCAATCATATTTCGTTCGTCGTTGCATTCCATATACTATACCATATACTATCCATATACCATCCACAATACTTTCCTTTAGGAATAGTTTTAAACTGATTTTACATTGTTACTTGTAGGACTGCAAGTTTGTCACCCAGGACCAAATTTGCAGAAACGGAAGGGACCTGATTTAAAACCATTTTCCGAGCCATGTGGAACAGAATGTTACATGCACTTGGTAAAATTGGGAGTAACGACAGGACATTAGTCAGGAAAGGAGACAGATAAATTGCGAATAATTTTGTTCCGCAGGAGGGAATGAAGGAGAAACTTGCCGCCCAAGCGGCTGATATAAAAGATGAAGAAAGCGATGAAAAACGCGGAGGACCTAGAAAAGTACGAAAACAAGCAAGCGTAGATTCTGGAAACGAAGCTAGTAGCGAAGATAGCAACGATAGCAATAAATATAGTCAGGGAGGTGGTTGTCAAGGTAATAGAATGGAATGAACTTTCTCTCGATAAGGTGTTTTACATTTGTATACCGATCGAAATTCTAGTAGATTTATACGATGTTGTATCAGATTTTAAACAAAACGTCAATAAAGAAACGAAATCGGAAGAATCAATGGAAGACCAGGCTCAGCCAGAAAATCAAACTCCATTTACGCTTTTGGGTCTTGATAGACGAATAAAAACAGAAAGCGAACCATCGTGGACTGGTTCAGAACAAAGTTTGTTTCGAGCTCTTCATAAAGCTTTCCCCGGTAATCCGTGTGCATTGGCGCAGATAATGCTGACTAAAACATGCCAAGAAGTATATCAATTTGCACAAAAAGAGGCGTCGGATATTCCGGCGGTCGAAAATTTGAAAGATTTTACTCCACCGCGAAAGAAAAAAAAGAAACATCGTCTTTGGTCGATGCATTGTAGGAAGATACAGCTAAAAAAAGATTCTGGTGAATATCCTAAAATATGTAATATATATTTTTCTTCTCTTTTTTCTTCTCTTTCTTCCTCTCTTGTACACACGGATATAAGTAAGAGAATTTACATAATCTTTTGATATATTCCTTTTTATTTTCAAGGTGCTAATCACGTTCATAATTTTGCACCGTGCGACCATCCAGGAAGGCAGTGTGACAATTCGTGTCCATGTATACAAGCTCAAAACTTTTGTGAAAAGTTTTGCCAATGCAGTAGTGAATGCCAAAATCGGTTTCCAGGATGTAGGTGTAAAGCTCAATGCAATACGAAACAGTGTCCCTGTTACCTAGCTGTAAGGGAATGTGATCCAGATCTATGTCAGACATGCGGTGCCGATCAGTTTCATATTACTAAAATATCTTGTAAGAACGTTAGCGTTCAACGCGGTTTACGTATGTAGAATTCTTTTTATTTCCACGATTAACAACTTATTTAATCGTAATATTAAATTTAATTATGTATGAACGTTACTCTGCATATTTTAGATAAACATCTTTTAATGGCTCCATCGGACGTGGCTGGCTGGGGAATATTCCTTAAGGAATCTGCCGCAAAAAATGAATTCATATCGGAGTACTGTGGTGAAATTATAAGTCAAGATGAAGCTGACAGACGAGGCAAAGTGTATGATAAATACATGTGTAGTTTCCTCTTTAATCTTAATAACGGTAAGAAATTATTAAGAGGTTAATAACGGCTACGGTTTTTTAACGACACTAAAAAGCAACGAAACTTTGATTACCTTTATATTTTGAATTTTTAGACTTTGTCGTGGATGCTACTCGAAAGGGGAATAAAATCAGATTCGCCAACCATTCGATAAATCCGAATTGTTACGCGAAGGTAATGATGGTAAATGGTGATCACAGGATAGGTATTTTTGCAAAAAGAGCTATTCAGCCTGGCGAAGAATTATTTTTTGATTATAGGTAAAATCCTCCACGTTGTAACACTTAACACTCTCCGTTACATTATCCGCGTATTATATTTATATGTTGCTTTTTTTACAGATACGGGCCGACGGAGCAATTAAAATTTGTAGGCATTGAACGTGAAATGGAATTTTTATAATATGAAATAAAATCCACTACATGGTATTGTACATAACAAAGAAGAAAGAAAAGGAAGGAGAGAGTAAGGAATAAGAGGAAGAAATACAAAGAAAGATAAAGAAGGCAAATATTTTCCATGTTGGGTACCTGATATAAGTTCACTGAACCATAATGTTACATTCTTTTGTTATAAATAAATAAGAGAAAGGAGAAAATAAGGTGGAACTAATAAACTTTCATCACCAAGGCTGCAAAATACTTTTATTTCTTCATAATGTCAATTAATAAACTATATATTTTAAAAGATGTAATATTCACAATATTATTTATAACCCTTTAACATTTCATTTAATTTCGCATTTAACCCAGTAACAGTCAAAGTTATTATATTAAATATTATTCCTCAAAGGGGTTTTCAAAGGAAAATCGGTTAAAAGCATAATTTATAGTTTCGATATAAATATCACATAATACAAATAAATCTGTATTTTAATTGAAAATATACAACAAATGAGATCGGTTTCACAAATGAGTTGGAACGAATCATAGGAAAGTTTCGTGATAAACTTGGCTGATAATTTAACTGCTGGTCACGATCGTTGTGTCAAGACCATTTTTCTTAAATAGCTTGCGTGGGCGTTAATCAAATATCATAGTGATCGGGAAATTATTATACCACTACAACTCGAGTAACTAGAAAATAGAATGTTCATACGCTTTAAAGTAGATTAATCCATGAGATATAATCGAAAATATAATTAAATATAATATCGATAAAAAATAGTGCTCATGTTGATCGGATAAAGCCGGATTTTTCCCTCTTTTCCCACTCCTCCCTACTTTACCGTTTTTCCCTCACCTGGTTCCACCTCGCGGTAAAGAATCCAAAAGTGTAAAATCTCTATGGAGTAATACGTGAAATTTAGAAGTACGAACACGTGCAGTGGATGTATATTTCTGTTGTGACTGGTTCGTTTTACAAATTCCAAATAATCGGGCCAATAGGAAAAAAAAGGAAAACGTCGTTTCAAGTGGTTGGCCAATTAAAGCCAAAGAAGCGGGAAATATCGAATAATCAATGTTAGAGAAGATGAAGCAGTCGAAACGAATAAAAGAAGAATCGAAGCCAGATTGTTTTAGCAGTATTATACCAGAAGAAGAAGAAGAAGAAGATGGTAATGATCTGGGCAAAGTTGCACGATGAATCGCATGAATTGAAATAAACGCAATGGATATATTTCATCACTGTGTACCTATGAAATGGTAAAGAAAAAAAATCGTAACAGTTACGGTATAGAAGTTGCTTCTAATTGGATTGAAATTCAACGGAACCGACCTATAGTGCTACTACAAAATTACGAAATGTTACATCTAAGCTGCTTTCCGATTCAAGATATTTTCTTTAGTATTCGAGTATTCTCGAAGTGCATTTAATAATAGCACTTAATGCCGATTTACTCGATTACTCAAAACCGAATAATTATTTGTTGCTTATCGCGGAGAAATTTAGTAGAAAGTGCAAGAAATTCTGTCTCATAAAATTCACATATTACAGGAAAAGATAGATGAAACGGCGTTGAAATTGCGCTTTAAAATTACGAATGATGAAAGAAAAGAAGGAAAGAAATCTGTGACGAAATAAGTCTAGAATAGCTCGTACTGGCAATCAGCCAACTTCCGAAGTCAACAGCATACCGTGAAGAATCATAAACTCATTTTACGCTCCTTGCTTTTTAATAGAAACGCAATATATGATTTTACATATACGTAATATGATTGTTTAATTTTACGATTTTACGATTTTACGATTTTAATTGATTTGCGCGAATTACCTAGATCGAGAGAGTAAATTAGGTGGCTTTAAACAAAACAGACGATTACGAATCGACATGGTAGTGTACTAGGAAAGGATATGCCTCAGAGCCTTAACACTAGATTTACGGGACCCGTCAATTTGGCGGGTGAGTTGCTCCAATTATACAATATTAATAGATTTAATCAACTTATATTAAATTTGTTGATATCATAATTGTTTTTAAATTAAACTCATGGTCTTATTTTTTAAGAAAATACGTAGTTTTCTTTACCCATAAATCTGACGGGTCTCCATATAGATAGGTATTCAAAAATGTTCGTAAACCTAGTGTTAAAAACTTGACTCGATACTTTGAATACGATCGATAATATCGATAATCCTTGAATACCCTCTACCGATGCATTCTTCCATTATCTGTAAAGCATACAGTTCGAAATATAAGATAGGAAGATAAGTATATCCATACGTTTCAGGAAAGTCAGAGAAACACGTTGCGAAAGAAGTCGGGATCGAGGAATTGATACAATTGCAGAGTAAATACGAAGGGAAATTAACTGCATCTCTCTATTCCGGTACCCTGTTCATTGCCGTCATCGCGTTAATTATCGCTTTAGCAGTTCTTTATACCAGTAACTATCAGGTAAAGTTGAAGATATGTTTATATTATAAACTCTCAAACTAAACGCTACGTAAGAAAAACGTTTCATTCCTTTTATTTTTATTCTTCTTTACAGGATTTAGCCCACGTGATTTCTCCCTTTTCCGTTTTGATTACGCTACTACTGTCGTCGTTGAGTTTACTTTTAGCAACACAACTACCCTCGACTTTAACATCTCCTAAAGCTAGACTTGTTATAGGTTTCGTTGCTTCTGCCACTTTAGGCGTTGGAATTTTAATCATCGGTGCCTCGGTACCCTTGTTTATTACTGTTCACGCGATGATCGCGGTACTACCGAGAGACGCTAGACAAACACCGACAATCCTTGCAATTATACTGATCGTAGCTCATTTCGTCGGACGATTCATACTTTTCGAACACTCGACTTACTATCAAATAATTCGGGTATATTGCATATTTACATTTACTGCCACTTTGCAGTGGTGCTAGCTAAACAGATGGTAGATAGTTTCTTCGTAGGAAGCAGATAATACTATCTATCATCTATCATCTACCACTATACTTGCGTTTATTCACTCTTTTCTCCCTATCTTTTGCCGCTTTCTAGACATGCAGCGAAATCATCTTCCTATTAGCTGCAGTTTTATCCGGTTCGTATTATAGCATATTAACCGCAAAAGCGCATAATAGGACGTTTTCTCGGACAAAAACGGTTATCGAGTCTAGAATAAAGTTAGAATGCGAGAGGGAGCAACAGGAACAGTTATTGTTGAGCGTTATACCAGCTTATATCGCGGCTGAGGTAAGCATCGCATTTCCCTCTAACGATAATAAAGGTAGAACTAGCGTATCGTTAAATAACATTGAGACAGGTGAAAAGGAGCATAATGTTGAAAATGGCGGATGCATGTCAAGAGGCTAGTAAACACAAGCAAACCCGATTCCATGAAATGTACGTGCAGCGACACAACAACGTTAGGTAAAGGAAAAACAAAATAGCACGATCCGAGTACTTGCTACTGGCCGAGTCGAACAATAAGATAACGATATTTCTTTCTTTCAGTATTTTGTACGCGGATATCGTGAATTTTACTCCGCTTTCGGAACAATTGACAGCCTCGAATTTGGTAAAGACGCTGAACGAACTGTTCGGAAGATTCGATAAAATTGCACACGTAAGGGACTATTTAATTTACTTCTCATTGCATAATCTAGAATATACGTGAACATAGTTATCTTTGCGTGTGTGAATTTTTAGGATAACCAGTGCATGAGGATCAAGATCCTGGGTGACTGTTACTACTGCGTGTCAGGATTACCCGTCTCTCGGCCGAATCACGCGTACAATTGCGTTACCATGGGATTACAAATGATCGACGCTATTAAGTAAGGAAAGAAAGGATATTCCCATGTTATTCTAGAATTATCGAATGAACAGAATCGATTCTTCTTAGATTTGTTCGCGAAGCAACGGGATTCAACGTGGACATGCGGATAGGAATACACACTGGAAATGTGCTATGCGGTGTACTTGGTTTACGAAAATGGCAATTCGACGTTTGGAGCGACGACGTGACGTTGGCAAATCATATGGAAAGTGGCGGTTTACCGGGGTAATTTATATTTATTTCATTTATATTTCATTTATTTTACCGTCATACAAAACCTACAACGCGAGATCACGGTGATGAAAGCTTTTTGATTACGGGAATAACCAACGTCCCGTGTCGAATAGCTTTTCTCCCTGTTCTCGTAGTTCCTCGCTTTATTTCGCTTAATGCCCTATCTACTTTTTTTAGGATAACTAAATCTTTATAGACCAAACTAAATCGTGAATCGCCAGTTGTTGTACAAAGAAACATATGTATCAGAGAGAAAGTTATCGTGGAATATACGCTTGAATCGCTTACATTCAAGTTTATACGATACAAATTCTACCTTAAATATAAAAATAATTAGCAGTATTGATATATCGTTTAATAATCTCGGCCAACACTTCCTTCAAGGAGAGTGCATATAACGAAAGCCACGTTACTTCAACTTGGAAATCGCTTCGAAGTGGAACCCGGCAATGGGGGATCACGAGAGAGCTACCTTGCCCAGCATAACATCGAAACTTTCCTAATAGTGTCACCAGAGGTGAGATACTCTATCGATATTTCTCTCGAAACTCGAGAAAATAGATATTTTCGAAACATCTCGTACGTAGGAAAATCGAAGCAAAGACAGTTATACCTATATACACCATATATGTTACGGATAAAATTGGAAGAGAGGATAGACCTAAAATAACTCGAGTAAACTTAACATTATCCATGATTCGTGGATAATTTAAATCATACGCGTTTCAAACTTTGCCTAGGTAAAACGGGTCCTAGTTACTTCGGTAAAAAGATGCATTTCTTTTTACAATCCTAGAAAACTTCGGTCAAATTCGATCTACTTTGTAGAAATATGAAAATAATAATTCAACGTTACGTTTATTATCATAGTTACAAGTTTATAAATCACAGATATAGATCGATAATTAAATTTTATAATCTGATAGACCGATCAATTCCAAAGGGGATACAGATATAAAAGTAGAAACTTGATAAGTTAATAAATCGAAGAAACTGTGATTCTCTTGTAATGATTCGTCTGGTATTGTCTTAGAAAAGAAACGAAGATGATTCGAAGAATGATACCGGTGAACGGAGAACGCGCGGCCCTGTCTCCGTACCGTCAAGGTGAACACTCGACGCATCCTTCAGTTTCGCTATTTCCCTCTGTTAACCCTCTATTAATCCTCTATTAACCTATCCAAACCGCTTTTCTACTTATATTTCTTCTACATTCAATTTTTCCCTTTAAACCTAATTATTATTTGTTCCAGCTTCAAAATAACTTTCGTACTAAGCACTCTGATACGTTATTAGCGTTATATGTATGAGCGTTATTTTCACCCTAAACACTAATACTATATTATTACTATTATATTATAATATTTTTTATTTATAATTTTCATACTAAGCAACGATTAACATAACAAGTTGAAAATACGACAATTTGCATTTCGGTACTTCGCTGACCGCGATACGAAAAACCAAAAGGAGGAAGAGAAAGTTGGAAAATGAAGAAAGCGAAAAAAGACAGTGACGCGTTACCTACGCTTTCTCTTACGCATTTTTCTATCTTTCTAATTTCTATCTTCGTTTCTGAATAGATCAAGACCAAATAGTAAAATGACAAAATACGTGGAATGTTGGGGCGCTGATAAACCTTTTGCCAATATCGCCGAAGCTACGCTTGCCAAGAATATTGGTCTAACGGTAAGCTGATGACAAATTCCGCTAGCCCTTAACGATAATAGTCGATAATAACCATAGCTATGATCAAACTTTTACAGAGCATCGCGACGATTGAATCGAATATTTTGGCAAACAGCAATTTCAATTGCTTCATCGACGTAAAGTGAGTTATCCTTTCCCATTTTCCCTTAATGCACGTAAATCCTATTCATTTAATCGACAGACAATGGTGCCAGGGTAACGAAGGCATGTCGTCCCTCACTTATCGGTTTAATAACCACAACCAAGAACTTCAATACCGTCAACTAAACGATGAACAATATCCATGGTATCTTCTAGCTTCCGCTATCATTTACTTTATCATCTTCGTCGTTCAAATTATGTATTTCCCGAGGTAAATATCTAGTAGTCAGCTTCTAATACGACTTTCATTGTTTCTCACAAGAATCCGACATTTAACCATCACCAAAGTGGATTATAAAGTGTTTTACACGCAGACATATTTTTTACAGAAGTATCACAATTTATAGCTGTTTTCTGCCAATTTTAGCATTGTTGTGCCTTTTCTCAATATTATCTTGGTTAAATATCAAAATGAAAATCGGAGGCAACGATATCCGGAGTTGGTTATCTTTGAACAGAGGTGTGAAAATAACGGTATACTTGATTACGGTGTTCCTAACGATTATTTCGTTCATTCTTAGCCTGTTATTAAACGATGCTGAGCAAACGAACAAATGTGATTCAGTCATACCAGTACGTATTAATATTTACTTACCTATATGCAAAAAGAATAACGCGTTACTACTAACAATATATTTCAATTTACCTTCCCCTTCGATATCTTTCCATTAAATCACGTTGATGATTAACCTTTCGTTTATACGATCATGAGTATTTTTATACGAAACCGGTATATTTTTTTCAGTTATACATATATACCGCGGTGATGAGCCTTATCGTCGGTTGGACGCATTTACGTATCGATTTCTTGCTAAAATTCTGCGCGATGTTTTTCTCGGCAGTAGCAATCGTAGCTGCCTTTTCGCAAGCCTCGCTCGCGCAATTATATTACGCGGCCGAACTTGGAAAGTAAGTCAAAAAACCATTAATCTTGCGTAATTATGAATTATAAATTATGAATTATGAATTATGAA
This sequence comes from Euglossa dilemma, assembly GCA_002201625.1. Lineage (NCBI taxonomy): Eukaryota > Metazoa > Arthropoda > Insecta > Hymenoptera > Apidae > Euglossa > Euglossa dilemma. The sequence goes on along the minus strand of NIJG01000025.1, from coordinate 143,934 downwards.
TTGTGAAATGATTCAGATTCGTCATTTATTTCACAGAGATTACCACGTTCATTACCTATTTCAAATCGGATATTTACTCATACTTGTCTGCCTCGTGCTCCACGTATTAGATAGACAAATTGAATATACATCGAGGACGGATTTTCTATGGCAAAATAAATTGAACATAGAGCAGGACGAGGTGGAAACTATGAGAGGTATCAATAAGATTCTCCTCGAAAACATACTACCTGGCCATGTAGCAGATCATTTTTTAACAAACGTCAGAGCAACTCAGGTGAACCTTACTTAGGAACATTTTCTGCTTAAATATCAACCACCGCGAGAACAAACGAAAACAAACGCAAATAAATACAAATATATTGAAATTCTTTTACAGGATCTTTATCACGAAAGATACAGTAGCATTGCCGTGATGTTTGCGTCCATACCAAACTATAAGGAATTCTACGACGAAACTGATATAAATAAACAAGGATTGGAATGTTTGAGGCTTTTAAATGAAATTATATGTGATTTTGACAAACTGTTGCTTAAACCAAAGTTTTCCGGAATCGAAAAAATTAAAACTATCGGTAGTACTTACATGCTGGCCTCTGGTCTTAGTCCAGGGAAAGAAGATACAGAAAAGAAGGTAAAAGTACGTCGATATGTTCCACTCATACGCTTTTATATTCCGCCCATGTACACCCTTTCTCCTCGTTGCCTTATTTCAACAGTACCGTATCAATTACATCCTTTTTAAATTTATCTTTCCATTTAAACTTTGACTAAAAGTTGAAAAAGAAAGAAAGAAACACTGGTATTCCTCAACTTTTCAGGAACCCTCGAAGCAACGAGATCATAATATAATTATTCTCGTTGAATTTGCCCTCGCTTTAATGACTATTCTAGATCAAATTAACAAGGAATCTTTTCAAAGATTTAAATTAAGAATAGGTGAGTTATGTTGACGTCTGTGCACGCGCATGTGTGTGTATCTTAGATTAACAAGAAGGGCTAACAACGATAATAAATGAGGATTAGAAAAAAAAAAGAAAGAAAGAAAGAAAGAAAGAAAGAAGAAATAGAGAAGAAAGATGTTATCAGTTACAGATACGTATATGTATAATATATTATACGACAAATTTTCTTTGGCAAGGTTTAAATCACGGACCTGTGATAGCGGGCGTGGTTGGTGCACAAAAACCTCAATACGACATTTGGGGTAATACCGTAAACGTAGCATCAAGAATGGACAGTTGCGGAGAAATGGGGAAACTTCAAGTTACCGAAGACACAGCCAAGATTCTAATCGCCGCTGGTTATAAACTAACATGTCGAGGACCAACTTATGTCAAAGGAAAGGGAACTTTGATAACATATTTCGTAAAAACACCATTCGATGATAAGGAGGAAAATTCCTAAATAAACAATATACATTTGTTTAGGAATATTCGATTTGAATTGAGCAAAATACAAGGATAAGCAAACTAAACGAAAATAAAGGGTTCCGAAAACCAAATGAAATCAAGTAAAAACATTTTGTTCAACGAATGCAATAGACCGCGTTGCATTTCTTACTAAACGATCACTTCGTGTTATAAGATCATTAATTGCTCGATACAATTATGAATGTTATACTATCGCGTAAACGAACAATTATAAATTGTCATTGTTCGTGTTCTCGGTAAAATCAAATTTTCATCCCGAGTACCTTGCAATCCAGATATTTATATTTGCATTCGTACGTGACCGAGATAGAAATAAAGGGAAGGAGAAAGAGAAAGAGAGCGAAAATAAGAAAAAAGATCGAATTTTTTTTCTCCTTTGTTCATTCGCGTTGTCCGTTGGATTCTTAGTAACAGTGGCCTTGATTTTGCATACACCATTCAGGTTGTAAACTTTCAGCAGCGATTCCTCTTTTTACCAATCGTTCTCTATGCTTAAGCATTCTCTGTTCAGCATGGAACCAAGTTGAATCCGGCTCTGCCCACAACCTCTCAGCAAGTGCTGCCGCTCTAGGCCAAATTTTCACGTCAACTAATACGCTATCCACTTGCTCCGTCCAAAGAGCTGTCTCACCTCCTATTACAAACATCTACCATTATCATTCTAATTAAAATTAGAAGTAGAATTATGCGAAAATTGGTTCGAAACCCCACATATTTATCAATTTTCGTTATGACAAGTAAAATTAGAAGTAGAATTATTACATATCGCTGTATCGCTATCGCTATGCTAAATACGCGAAGACGATAGTCACCTAATACGAATTTCTTTTTATCCTCAAGATGTTTCGATTTGATAATTTTCAAAGGAGAATTTTCATAAATAACTTTCCATCCTTTATAGGGAGCACACCAATTACTACCTTCGCCTATCCAGGCTGAAGACCTAATAAGAGGATAAAAAAGAACCAAGTTATAGTCCAACATTAATATCACTATAACTTGAAAATATATTTTCACCTACCCACAATCTAGATAGAGAGCGTCAAAATTAGAAAAGATTACGTGAAAATTATTTCGCAACAATCTATCAATAGTAAGATCATCTTTCGTTGTCCAAATTTGAATTATATATTTCAAAGGATCCAAATATTTAATATTCTTTTCGTCTGTTAAACCACTGGTCCATAAAATCACAGGTATTTCCTTTCCACCATTAGCCATTTTCAATTTCTCTACTGCTCTTGTTTGAAAATAATCCCAAAGCTTGTAGAAACTAGATTCTGATAGATCCCAGCCTTTGACAGTTCGCATCCAGTTCGCAATAGCAACCGATGTGTTCCAACAATTTATATTCACTTCATCGCCACCCATGTGAAACAGGTCTGGTTGAAAATCTTGTATCATATCTTTATATATTCCTTCGAGAATTTCGTATACTTTTTCATTCGTTGGATTCAACTGACCACAAGGTGGTTCAACGCAATAATTTTTCCACGGTTCCATTTTGAAACATACGACTGTATCGCCTTCCGTCTGAAACCAGTAAAGACGTTAAAATNGCCCCCTCCCCCCGTTATTTCGACTCGTTATTCGTATAAATATATAGAGTTAAAGAAAAAAAAGGAAAAACCAATTACCCATTGCCATCCTTCTCCTACGTGAGCAGGGGCGTCAAACTCTGGTAGTACTCTAACTCCGTGACTAAGTCCATATTCAACGATATCTCTCACATCTTTTTCAGTGTAAATCTTGTTAGTCGCGTACGAACCGAATTTCGAAAATTTCGGCCACGTTTTGCTAACATAGGGAAAACTGTGCGAGTCAATAATATGCCAATGCAAATTATTTAGTTTCGACATGGCCATACCATCGATTGTTCGCAATATCGTTGCTTTATCGATAAAATTCCGGCTCGTATCCAATAATACTCCACGGTAAGGGTAGACGGGTGCATCGGTAATCGAAATTTCGTTCGGAATCTGAATCTGATTCCGTAAATCGTCAAAAACCATCATTTGACTCAATGTTTCTAAAGCGTGTCGTACACCGAAATATGATTTCGCCGTAATAGTCACTTCCAATAGCTGAGTATCATAAAAGCAGAAAAGGAATAAAAGTAGTCATTTCGATCGATCTTATCCGTTGCTTATTCAAAATCGCTAGTCGCTAATACGTGAATGCGTAATAATAGGTGAAAAAAAAATTCTTTTCTCCCCCTTTATTGAAAACGAAATGTTAATGGCTCGCGAGAATTCATTAGCGAACTCGATGAAATTCAGAACCGGTCCCGAAATATCAAGCAACACGTTCACGTGAAGCCTTAAATAGTATAAAAATAACAGTGCCCATGCGACCTTCCCTCAACTTTTCCTATTATTTTATCCTACCTTTTAAGCACTACTTTCCTATATGCGATAATGCTTATTTTCCTACTTTCTCTTCTTCTTTCCTTTCTCCTTTCTCCTTCTCCCATACCCCCCACCCCTCCGATAAATGATAGTTAGTTAATCCAGTAACGATAAATGTATCTACGTGATATTTTATCGGAAAAAGAAAAGAATGAAAAATATAAAAGTATTAGCAGGCTCACCGATTTATCCAGCTGTGTTACAGTTAAACTGTAACTTTCATCTGTGTCCAAAGTTAATTTAATGTTGTTAGTATCGTCATAACCGATGCATTGAATGCGCATTTCTAAGCCACCACTGTTTGCTAATTTGCCGTCAAAATTCATCACGTTGTATCTCAAGAAAGCTATATTCTTTTCAAGAAGATGTTCAATCTGTGTCCCAGTTTGTATGTTAACTAATGAAATTTTCTCAGGATCAACCTGGACCATAGTTTTGCTCAACGAAAAGTGACCAGTTGGTTTTGGCCACAATATACTGGATGAACCACAAAATAATTCGCATACTTCCAACGAAGTAGGTGCAGTCACGTCCTTTGTGATTAATTCCTTCTTACAAAGACCACCCTCACACTTATAATGCCATGGTGAACTGTGTGTAAAATTAAACCATTTTTCTTTCTTTTTTCTTCCAGTGAACTGTACGTAAAATTAACCGATTCTTCTCCCTTTTTCTCCTCCGAGAACTTAAATATTCCTTTCTTACCTCAAAATGCATAGATAATACAAAAACATTTTTACCTTCGCGATCAGTAGGATACTATATGGTCATAAAGGGGTTTGAGCTCGAAAAAAAGGTAACAGCTGAAAGACAATAATTTCACCTCTATTCCTTTTAACGTATTTCAACTGATCCGAAGATGTCTCGCTTTCCGCCATGACAATCATAACATGTCATTTTGAAACATCCTATACACACCATCTCAAGTACCTGTTGCTTTCACTTCTCTCCCCCGCCCCTCTCTCCCTCTCTCGCTCGCTCTCTCTCTTTCTCTCTCTCCCACGCGCGCGCACACGCACACACGCACTCTCTCTCTCTCTCTCTCTCTCTCTCTCTCTCTCTCT